>CAMOHE010050389.1:16304-131412 GCA_946598075.1 Artocarpus hirsutus | reverse complement strand
AAATCCTTTTCATTCTTATAAGATTTTAACTCCATTACTCATAAAATTATGAGCCTTAGTCTCATATGTACTCTATTTTTTAAAATAGGTCTCACTATTTTGTTAGCAATGATATTATAACCACATGCGATTAAATAGAATTGCTCTACTGAAAAAGGGATTTTCTAAGAAACTGTAGAATGTAGCATTATGAAAAATTGGACCTTTAATCACAACAATTTTTAATAAAACTATTAGTTACATTATTTTATTGTGACTAATGTGCATTTAGCCATAAATTTTAATTCAATTTTTGTTGTGACTAAAACTTTTAAGCATAAGATTTTTAGTCACGGAATCATTTCGTAATTAAAAACCTAGTGGCTAAAAGTTTTAGTAACAACAAAAATTAAACTAAGGTTTGTGACTATTGCACGTTAGTCATAGCAGTTTGTTGCAATTAAAAGTTTTGTTAAAAATTATCGTGACTAAAAGTCTAATTTTTTATAGCATAGATGATCAAGTCCCCATCATAATGTTCCTTTTCTTTTTATTTTACTTTTTTTTTTTTGGTAAAAAATCCTAAAATATTGAATGTACTCTTGCTCTTAATTAGGGTTAGCAATTTTGGACACGGCATGAGGACATGATACGAAAATGACACGAGATAAACAGGTTTAGACCGAACGTTTATTAATTGGGCCATAAATGGATTGGTATGAATAACACAAAAATAAACGGGTTAGATTTGTACTAACACATCTAACACGCCTTAACACGTTTAATTAAACAGGCCGTAAACATGTCGATACAGCATAACACGACCCGCCCGTTTATGACATATTTAAACTTAAAAATAAAAATATTTGAAATATGTGTAATAGGTTAGTACTAATTAGATATTGTGTTTTTGTCAATTTTCTTTATTGGCTTTTTTTAAAATTTTTTAATTTTTAGTTAACTAGGTCATAAATGTGCCATATGCATGCTATTATCGTGTCAACCTGTCACAGCCCGCTTAGTAATCATGTTAATCGTGTCGTGATGTGTTACGCATGCCATAAGCGGTTCGTGTTCATGTTTGCATTTCTGGCACGTTTATTAATCGTATCATGTTTGTGTTCGGCCTAAACGTATCGTGTTGTAAATGTGACCACACGAACACGTTTACTACCAGACCTACTCTTAATCACCAGCTATGGTACCCTAGTCAGAAGATCACTTGAAACCTTCTCTTTAATAATCATGAACTGCACCCAACCCCACTACAAGCGGCTTTGTTACGTAAAGGTAATTTTTTTCCTTTAATAACTCAAAATTTTCACGAGAGAATTCGTACAATGGAGCATGAAGTGCAGGGTATTTTAGCTGTTGATTAAGATTTTAATGGTCTGATTTATTATTATTTACTTAAAAATTTACAGCATGTAATATAAAACTATTTATTAGACCACTAAAAAGTTAATCAAATGACTAAAACACCTACGCCTCACTTATAGAATAAAATTACAGCCTTTCCTACTATAGAAATATCCTTTTCACAAAATGATATTTCATCATATTTTAAGGATTTTTTCGGTGAGGATACATATGGTTAAAATACCTTTCTACTGTTAAATTAAGCCAAAATTTTTTATTTAATACATATTTAACAATAGACAGTCCTGCTACTAATAGATTTTCTTTTTTAGTTTTGCACCAAATAGATCGTCCAAATTCCAAATGGGTATCCCTTGATCACAAATTAACGACATGGACGTGACACATATAAACCGACTGGTAAGGAAAAGACGTACGATTGACAACCTTTTCAGTTTTCAATGATGGAGATAAAAATTTGCTATGATTTGTATAGCATCTCTGATCTACAAACTGTGTATCACCATTTGCATGCATTTCACGGCATGAATGAGTCTGATCCTGGCGCCACCTGCTCCTCCACAAGCGCACACAAATTTTAATTAAGGCCCCACTTGCTAAAATAACTCATCAAAGGGGAAAAGAAAGAAAGAAGCCCCTGAATAGTAGTAGTTAGTCTAACAGATCTCCAGGGCCGCAAACATGCTATTATCGTGTGGGAAAAAACAATTTGGTACTTTTTTTTTTTTGGTTAAAGAAATCACTTTTATAATTTGTGTTCTTTATAATACTAATACAATACCCTTATGATTTTAAGATTATCATTTTAATAACTTAAAATAGATTTTTTTAAACATGAAATGTCCTCTATAACTTTCTTGCTCTTTTTTATTTGATTGGCCTAAAGTTTGGGTGAAAAGACAGACTGTCATTTATTGAGAGTTTAACGCAATAGGACTGCCAATTCTATCACTGTTTATGCTTTTACTGTAGATAATGTGCTGTAATTTGGTTGGAGGAAACACCAATCTTTATAAAGTCGGTTATTGTAAATGAAGCTTATTCTCGTTAATAATAACTGTTTCTATTTTCCAAAAAAAAGTACCAGTTTGATGATATCAAATACACCACCAAAGTGATTTTTTCCCCTTATCATGTATATGGATCACCAAAACTAATTAACCCCTTATAACCCTATTACTACGTTGTCCTAGTGAAATTTCATACACTAAATAATGAGCATATTCATCAAAGGAAAAAAAATGAAATCACTCTATGCATTAAAAATAGCTAATTAAAAGTTAGTTTATAAGGGTAGAACTTTTCAAATTATTTTAAAATAGCTAATTGATAATCCAAATAATAAATACTAAATCTTCATCTTGTTTTTAATTGATAAGCCAACCGAGAGATGGGACTGTGAAAATGTACATTTCTTAAGGTTAAATATAATTATTTTGCATTCATATTTCTTGTTAAGCTCCTTAATTAAACCTTTTATGTGTTAAATATTATTTTAGTGTCTTAGTATTAAAATATATTTAATTTTGTGTTTTATTATGTTTTTATATTTAATAATATTTTTAATAATTTTTAGAGTCGTTTTGTGAATTAAGTAATTAATTAGTTTGAAATTAATTAAAACCGTGAACGTAATGTGTGGTACTTTTATTTTGAGTTTTAATGTATATGAAAATATGTTTTAAGTTTGTAAATATGTTTTAATATATTTTTATCAATTTCTAAAAATATTTTTGAATTTTAAAAAATATATATGTGCAAAATCGAAAGAGCCCAAAATTTTAAAAGTTTATAATTATTTTTAGTGTGTTTTGTATGTTTTAATGTAAAATAAATATTTTTAAAATTATTGTAAATATTATGTTTGCAAAATATTAATTTTAGGGTGCGTTTGGTTTGTGGTTCGAATCACGGTTCGAATCATTTTGTTACAGTATTTTCTCTCACAAAAATTTAAATCTTCATTCAAATTTTTTATTCAAATCTATGAACCAAACGGACTCTTAGTGTGTTTGTTTAATTTTAGATTTGAATTCTAGAAGAAAAATGAAACAAAACGACACCAAAATGAGTAAAATCAAACAACAAGTGCTTCAAAAATACAAATAAATTCAAATTTCAAAAGCAGGTACACGTGTGTTCTCAGTCAGCTGCTCACTTTTGTTTGTTTGATTGGTTTACCAGGTGAGATCTTACGATCCGCGTCAATCCTACATCCAGTCCCAACTAAAGCCATAAACCCCACACATGCCAACCGTCGTATTAAGTTAAGTCCGCACGATCATCGCTTCAAATTGTGTCCCTTCAGTGCTGACAGCCACTATGCCACATGTGATCTCAATGCCTGATCTGGATAATGCAGGGCAGGAATCGACATGGAAAAAAGAAGGAAATTTGATAAAAAAAAAAACAATGTGTAAATTGCACAATTTAGAGTTAGAAAATGTCAATGAAAATAATAAATATATTAAAAAATTATAAATAGTAAGAACTTTGTGCCTATAAATACCAAGGAGTTTTCCCCAGTTCTTCACACCTTCAATAGTAAAAAAAAAATACTATAGAATTTTAAATAGTTTTTAATTTTAGTTTTTAGTTTATGTTTTCGTGAATTAATTTTTAGTATATATTGTAAAAATTACGGTTAATAATATTTCGAGTGTTTTTATGTTAAATGTGTGTTTTTAATTTTTCTTTTAGTTGAGGAGAGAGGGGAAATTATGATAAAATTACTTTAAATATTTGTAGTTTTTCTTAGTCTTATAAGTAGTTATAATGCCAAAATAATGTTCTTATAAAACTTAGGATTTTAGTATTTTTTTAGTATTTTCTTAGCTAGAACTCTGGCAAAATTTTGATTTTGATTTTTTGATAATATAGATTGGCATTGATAATACTTAATAGGACCTTAATTAGTCGTAGATAAAGAATGTCTTGGTAAATGTTTAACTTATTATTTTGTTTGTTATTTTAGTTAAGTATTGCTGAAATTATGCATGTTTATTAAATTAAGTTTTTGCTACATCATAGACATTGAATAGTACAATGAATACTTGTTAATGCTTGATTTACTGTCATAGAATGGCATAATGTATTCTTAAATCAATTAATAAATAAATAGAAAACTAAAATATATTTAAGTTAACTGCAAAAACGCAACCTTGGAACCTTGACATTGTTATAATTACTGTTATATCTCTCTTAATTAATTGTTATTAGCATTTTTATGTTTTTTGAAATTCTTTTGAATTAATTGCATTTTGTTATTAAAGTTTCACTTCTATTTAAGCTACATTTCATATTATTAAAATTTCAAAATAGCAATATTTTAAAAGTAGAAATATATTGCAAAAATGTGTAAATATTGTAGATGTTTTATGAACAATTAACTTTAATCCTTATATTTTTTGGCTTTAAAAATAAATAATTAATTAATATAATAAATACAATGAACCTTAGCAATAGCTTTCCCTGTAGGTTCGACTTATGATTCATCGAGTTTTATTATTTGTGACAACCTTATACTTGAGGTTATATGGGCTTGCAATTTTCAAGACCGAACATAGAGTCTTTATTTTATTTTTTACTTTTGGGAAAAAAACAAAGAAAAATACCCAAAGAATTTCCAATGTTTTTCCTAAATACCACTTCTATCCTTCTCACTATACAAATTCTTCAAACACTCCTTATATTTATAAAATCATACTCAAAATGCCCCTTGAAGGCAATAAAATATTTAAACATATCAAGAATCCCTGTCTCAATTTATGTTAAATATTACTTTATATATAATTTCACTAAAAATAGATGAAAAATTTTAAGATGTTCAAATAAATATTTCAATTAAGTAAATACTTTAATTATTTTTATAATTTTAAATTTTTAATATTGATTTTATTTAATATTTTGGTTAAATAATATATTAAATTGTATTTAGTTAACATTGGACAGGGTAATCTTGGTTTTTTTAAAAAAATTGAATGCTGTATGGGGTATTTTGAGTATGATTTTAAAAATAAAAAAGAGAGGAGGAGCCAATTCCACATTTGACCTAAGAATTAGTAAATAATGTCATATTTTTTTAAAATGTATAGTAAATACCATATCATAAGATTTATTCCATGAGAAATTGAGAACAAAAATCCTAAAATAACCTTGCCTTGTTTTCCTCTCTCTATGTCTCTCTCACCTCCATGTCTCTCTCTCCTACCTCACGACGTACAATAGCCGAAAAATGCAGTATTTCCCCTAAAAATATAGTGTTTGCCGCAACATTATCAGATATCACTGGCATTAACGACATTGCTAGCGGTCAAGAAATACAGTGTTTCTGTAAAAATACAATATTTTCCAAAAAAAAAAAAAGAAAAATTTACCAGTAACATCACCAAACATCATGTGCAACGACAACATCGTTGTAGCCAAAGAAATTCAATATTTTCTTGAAAACATAGTATTTTCCTTAATAAAAATACAAAAATTCACTAGCGATATTGCTAAATCACTAAAGGCTAGGAAATACTATATTTATAAGAAAATACTATATTTCTATGTAAATTCAAAATTTGATGAGCAAAGTCATTGGACATCACTGACACTGACAATATCGCCAGTGGCTTGAAATATTATATTTACATAGAAAGACAATATTTTCAAATAATTACAAAAATTTATAGATGACATTGCTACATATCACTGACACCACGACATCATTAGTGGACGGGAAATGCTATATTTACATGGAATACAACATTTTCATATACATACACAAATTAACCAGCAAAGTCAAAAGGACATTGTTGGCACCGGCGGCATTCCTGGTGACAATAAAATCTTGGTTTCAAGGAATGCAACATTCATTGAGGAAAGTTATATGAACGAATTTAAGCCTCGAAGTAAAGTGGTATTCAAGGAGCTAGGGAGTGATTCGATCACTCTGGGGGTTTTGGTTAAAACTAATCCAATCAATGTAAAAAAACTGACCAAACAACAACCCGAGAGATATATGTTCAATGGTGAATCCTACTTAGCTGAACCGGTTGAATATGACAGGGATCCTTATACTTATGTAGTGGCTATGGAGGATATTGATTCAAAGCTCTAGACAGAAGCCATGAATAATGAAATAAAGTCTATAGAGACTAATTGAGTTTAGGAACTTGTGGTTTTTCCCGAAGGGGTAAAACCCATAGGGTGTAAGTAGATCTATAAGAGAAAAAGAGGAGTAGATGGGAAAGTCAAAACTTATAAGGCTAGGCTAGTAGCTAAGGGATACACGCAAAAGGAAGAAATCGATTAGGAGGAAACCTTTTTGCCTGTAGCCATGCTTAAGTCCATCCACATTTTCTTATCCATAGCTGCCGCTCTCAACTACGACATTTGGCAAATGGATGTTAAGACGGCTATTTTGAATGGCTATCTTGATGAATCCATATATATGATACAGCCAGACGAATTCAAGGCAGGGTAAGGTCTATAAACTGCTAAAGTCAATTTATAGACTTAAACAGACTTCTCGTTCTTAGAACATAAGATTTGATCAGGTGTCAAGACTTATAGGTTCGAATAAACTATGAATAAACCATATGTTTACAAACATATTAAGGATGAAAAGGTGGTTTTTCTGTTGCTCTATATAGATGATATTCTGCTAATGGGCAAAATGTTGGGGCATTGTCATCGGCCAAATTATGGTTGACCAAGCAGTTTGACATGAAAGACTTAGGTGAACCTAATTGTATTCTTGGTGTCTAGATCTTTGGGGATAGGAAGAACAAAATGATAGCTTTGTCTCAAGTGGCCTATATAGATGAAATTCTCGAGAAGTATGTAATGTAGAATTCCAAGAAAGGTAGGCAACCATCTAGGTTTGGAATTACTCTTTCTACGAAAGACTTACCAAAGTATGATGAATAAGCAGAATACATGAAGAAGATCCCTTATGCTTCGGTAGTTGGTAGTCTCATATATGCTATTGTACACGACCAAACATTTATTATGCGGTCAGGATAGTAAGTCGATTTTAGTCGAATCTAGGACTGAACCATTATGTTGCAGTCAAGAATATTTTCAAGTACCTGAGAAGGACTCGAAAGTATATGCTTGTGTATTCATGTGAGGATCTAACACCTCTAGGATATATTGATTTGGATTTCTAATCCTGTTTGGATTCGAGAAGATCGATCTCTGGTTTTGTGTTTACTTTGGGCAATGATTCCATTGTTTGGAGAAGTATCAAGCAAGATTACACCTTGGATTCAACGATGGAGGCAGAGTATGTGGCAAGTAATGATGCTTCTAAAGAAACAGTATGGCTCCATAAGTTTCTTAGAGATCTTGAGGTAGTTCTTGGTATGGATAAAGCAGTATCGCTACATTGTGATAACACTGCAGCAATAGCTAATACAAAGAAACCAAGGTTTCACAAGAAGAGTAAGCATATTCATCAGAAGCATCATGTTATAAAGGACTTCATTAAAGGTAGGCATGTTGCACTATGCAAAATCGCATCTAAGGACAATTTAGCTGATCCTTTCATGAAGAAATGAACTATGAGAGTTTTCGAGACAAATTTGGAGGCTATGAGGATGCGAGATATGTCATATTTACTCACTTAGTGCAAGTTAGAGATTGTTAGACATAGTGCCCTAAGGAGTAAAATGTTGTAATATGTTTTTGGACACATTTTATCAATAAAGAGTTTATTTATTATTCATACACCAAATGTTGTCCTCTTTATGTGTAATGATCGAGAAAATTTTATTAATAAAACCTAATATTTAATTGGGTTTAATTAATGAATTTACTTTAAAAAAATGTGATTTTTGTAAAGTTGTAATTTTTATACAAATTACAATAAAATGTGAATAAACGGCATTGATCGCATGTTTTATAGGAAATGTGATGAAATGTTGGGTATGGTAAAATACAAATTTCATGAGTTGAATTACTCAGAAATTTGTGAATAATACCCATAAAATAAATTTTATATCACAATTAATTGTAAAAATTGTGGTATAAACGAATGGATGATTAGAATGCAAATAGGACATGAAGGTTGTCCAAACCCTAATCTGGGGTAGGAAGAAGGCCAGAGCAGTATAAGAATACTGCTAAGTGAAAACGTAAATACGAAAAATATTATGATTGGCCTCTACAATAGAACGAAAAGTAAGTTAGATATTTTTATACAGTCTAAGGATAGGAAATACACTAATTTGACCTCGACAGTATAAGAAAAATACTGCGTGATGAAAAACTACATTGTCTGAATTTCAAGCCCAACAAAGTGGACACTCCTTGGTTTGCTAATGGGCCACATGTCATGAAAAGTGGCCCAATAGCATGTTGACACCTAAGTGGTATAGTCATGGGTTACCATGAGTCACCAAGTGGATTAGAATGCATTTAATGCATAGTTATCACAAAATTTTCTTTCTTCCTTCTCCTCCCAAATTAGGCAGCCATTGTTGAGAGCTTCAAAAAAATTTCTCAACCTCAAACTTTGCAAAAATAGACCCAAAACAATTTTTAGAAGTAAGCTTAAGGATTTTTACAAGATTTAAGGTAAAATTCCAAACTTTTTATGAGTTTTTAAGGAGTTTTTCATGGGTTGAAAGGGGAATATTAACCCATGCTACTTTTGCATGAAAAGGAAGTTTAGAAGGCAGATCAAAAGGGATTTCAAGGCTAGAAATCAAAAGGAGGCTATTTTGGTAAGTTTTGAGTTTTAAAGTTTTGAAATTTAATGAATTTTGTATGGATTTTTATTCTCTCAAATTCATATGAGTTTTTGAACTTATGTTTGATGGAATTTCATGTGAATGTAATGAATAGCATGTTTAAGTGGTGAAATTTTGATTTATGGTACAAAATGGCAATTTTTGCATAAAACAATATTTTTGCAATTTTAAGGTTAAATTTTGTAAAAATAGAGTTTGAGCATGAGAATGACCTGAGTTAGGCAAGGAATAGACTCTGCAGGGGTAGATTTGAAATTTTGAAAAAGATTTTGACAAAAACGTCCTATGGACTAAATTAAAAGAAAACTTCTTTTCTCGACAGATTTGAAAAATAGCCAAAAACACCCCTGTATAGTGAGATTTTGAGAAAGTTAAAACACAAAAGTTGTAGATCTCTATGAACTATCACGGATCGCAGATGGTTCATCGAAAACTCAACCGTTTGTGAGTTTTTGATTTTTCAAGAAATTGTTAAAAGTGAAAAAGTGTTAAAATGGCAAAAACTTCATTTTTCAAAATGATTTGAGGTATGATAATTGAAGCAAAAATGTTTCTTATGAAAAATAGGAAATTTTGGTGTAAAGTGAAAAATTTTAGCCCAAGGGGCAAAATTGTCAAAATTTCAGTTTAGGGGCTAAACCGTAAAGTTTTATGAAAAAGAGGTATAAGCGTGAAATGAAGTGATACGAGCCACTAGGACATTATTCTTAAGTTAATAAGTGGCTATTGATGTTAAAATAACGAAATCGAGCTCGGATCGGTCAATAAGGCACAGAGGTCAAAATCGTCATTTTTACCCGAATAACCCGAGTAGCTCTAATAAGGTCACAGATAGGCAAAGAAAGTGATTAGAAAGATTTACACCCTTCATAAGTAACGATAGGGTAGAATTAGAAAGAAATAAGGAAATCAATGTTTGTAGAGTTGTGTACAGTTATACAACTCGAACAATTAAGTAACAAACGTTTTGTAATGAAACGTATTGAGAATTGGCTAATAATTTTGCAATTGGCCAATAGGATCCTAGGAGCCTAGGAGAAAGAAGATCGAAGTTGATTTTGCAGTGCGCAGAAGCAAGTAAGCACCCTTCCCACCTACAGTATGAAATTGTAGGTGTAGAATATGTGTATACGTATATTAGGGTATATATTACGATGTAAACTTGTATGTTGCTATGAAATGAATGCCTAGAGGTATAGAATCGATACCTGTGTGTATACGATTAGAATCCCTAAGTATATAACATGTTATGTATTGTTATGTACCTTATGATGTGCACCTGTGTGTACAATAATGAATACATGTATGTGTATGAAGTAGACACTTGCATGTACTCTGCTATGTATACGAGCTTATATATCATGGATAACATGTGATTATCATTTTATGCCTGGTATGATAACCATATTAAGGGAATTGATAAATATGTCACCAGAAGTTAAGAAAAGTGTCGCACCAGCTCTCGAAGTAAAGGGGAGTTTGAAGGATAAAATATGGTCACGGTGTTACGTTGACTTAAATGAAATTGTGCAATAGTACGAACACTTGGGCCTTAATGAAAGATAAGAAATGCTCAAGATAAGGAAAATTCATAAGAAAGCATAATTGAATCATGTATTCATTTGATTGTCCATGTAGGATTTATGGGACTTACTGGGCGTTAGCTCATTAAGTTTTTCATGCTGTAAGTATTCCGACGAAGAGGTCAAAATAAATGTTAACGATGAGCTGGCGGACGGATGATGTGTGCAGGTCGAGTATGGAGTCCGCTATTGTATATTTCTGCTGTATATATATATTAAGTTGTTTTGAAAAGAAATATTTTACAAGAGAAAAGAAATGTTGTAAAAGAAGGAATGTTTAAGTAAATATAAGTATGTGAAAGTATTATGGAAGTTACCAAGAATTATTGCAAAGTAAATTATTTATTTCAGTTTCAAAAAAAAATTTCCTAAATTTTTGCCCCTAAGTAAGTAAGAAAGAGGTTAATCACAGCCCAAAAAAGCGGGTTGTGACATATATAGCCATTAGAGCAAATCTTGTCTTTATTATATATAGCCGTTAGAGCCAATTTAGCAAATGAGCTTCAATGATTAGAACCATCATGCCCAAGCACCAACCAACAAGGGGAGTGCCTTGAACCTATTCTATAATTTTGTTCATTCTTAAATATTGAGGATTTTGTACATATTGAGTTTAAGGGAAACTTTTGTTTTTGTTTTTGTTTTTTTTTTTATTAAAAAATTTAAAAGTTTTGAATAATTAGACATTTTTGTGTTTTTTTTGGGTGATTTCTTTCGGACCAAGAATGAGAACCTTGATTGGAAAATATGCATTGCTTGTGGAAAAATATGAATATTATCTAGTTTTGTGCTTAGTTTTTGAGTTTACTTCATTTTGATTATGATTGCTCCATTTAAAGCATCATGCTTAATCTTATTTTGATTATGATTGCTCCATTTAAAGCACCATGCTTGATCTTTGAGTTGTGTGCATTTGTAGAGAATGTTTGTGTAATATGTAATCTTCATTGATCACACAAGTCCTAGAATTTGCTTGATTTGATTTCAAGGTGAAATCCTAGACTTCACTTCATAAAGGAAATAAATTAAGCCATCATTAGATCATTTCTTTTTAATCTTACACTGACATATTTGCATCCATAGTACCCCTTTGAGCATAATTTATCCTTTCTTTATTAGCCACAATTTTAGCCTAGCCACTTATGTAATTTTGCATTCCTTTACCCTATTCTAAGGATGTTGATCTTCCTAGGAATTATTTTGAGCTATGCTAAGTTATGGGATGAAGGGTGGAGATTAGAAAATTTTCTTTTTTGGTTATCTCTTTATCTTTGAAAGAAAAAAAGAGAGGGAGGGAGAGAGAAAAGATGCTAAACCCTTGGTTTATACAAAGAAAGAAAGAAACAGGATTGAGGGTATACTAACAAAAAAAAAAAACAAACAAACAAAAGACACAAAAAGAAGGAGGAAATAAAGTGGATGACAAAAGAAAGTTTCAGGCTAGATTGGAAGGGTAACTTGGATGATGAATTTAACTCCACGAGGTCTAGATTGATTTATGCGCTTAGAATGTGGTCTGAGCCAAAAATTTTCCTCTATCCTGTCCCTCATCTAAGCTATTTATTACAAGCTTATTAAAATCCTAAGGATTCTTAGTGTTGTATTGGTCTGCCTAAGTGAAGAGAGATATAAAAAACAAACTTATGGGACTTGTTTGTTTATTGAGATTTTATGTTCATTTCATGGTTGCATAAACTTATCTGGATTACAAACAATGAAAAGAGAAAATTTTAGGCACACACTCACGGAAAATCAAATTAGCAATGGAGCGTACTCTAGGATTAATCCTAAAGCTTAGCCAATATTTTCATTCTTCTCTAAGTTATGCTCTTTAGTCAATATTTAAGGAATCTACAGAAATCATCAATTTAGCACAATTTGCCTCTGGTTTTTTTTTTTTTAATTTTTAGGTTTGTTTCTTGTTTTTTTCTTTTGCTTAAGGACAAGCAAAATCTTAAGTTTCGGGGCCTGACAACTTTATGAAAATAGAGTTATTTTACCTCTTTTATGCATTTAAAGTGCTTAGTCTTTGAGATATCTTTTTTTTTTTCCCCTTGTTTTTTTGGTTTCTCTTTCCTTTTCTTTTGTTTGAGGACAGGAAAAATTTTTAGTTTGAGGGAGTAATAACCCTAAAAAAATTTAGTTGTCTTACCTCTTTTATGCCTTTAAATTGGCCTTGAGCTTGAGATTTTATTTTATTTTTAGTTACGTTGAGCTATATTGTTTAAAACTGGTTATTTTTATTTGATTTGATTTAATTTTCCTTATTTCTAGTTTTTTGTTTATTTTAATTAATTTTATAATGCATTTGAATATATTTTTATTTAGTTTTCCCTCTAAAAATTTTATTTCTACTCATTTATGTAGGTGAACTTGAGCGTGGAAAGCCATTGGGAGTAAAAAGAAAGAAAGAAAGGGCAAAGTGGCTAAAGTTGGGCGTTGCAGTGCCAATATGTGCAATTAGGCAAACCCAAGGTAGGGGTTGGGCACTGTAACCCCAAAAAACTTGGCTGTAGTCCCATACTTTTTGGCCTAGTAGCCCTAAAATCTTGGCTATAGCCTTTGGCCTTTTGGCACTCCCAGCTTCATATTTTGCGGCAGTAGCATGGAAACTTCCATTGCAACATCAAAACATGCTTCAGCCTGATGGTTTAGGGCATAAATCTCAAGAAGGAAATGCTAGGGTTTTCTTGGTGGATTAGAGGGGTTGGAGGCATAATTGGAGAGAGAGAAAGATAGTCATTTAGGATATTTTTGGTCTATATTTTTAAGAAGAATTCCCCCATTTGTAAATGAATAAAATTAGCATTAGTTTTTAGTTTTTAGATTTAGCTTTTAATCGTGGCAAATCATCTTTAAGAAATTCAAAAGGAAACCGTCTTTGGAGCTTAAAGAAGGCAAAGAAGGAGAAGAGATTTGGGTTTTCTCCACAAAAGTTTATTCTAAGCTTTATTCTCTTTTAATTTATGTTGTTTTAATGATGTGTAAACTCTTTAAGATTTTGTTGATGATTATTACTTGAACTATGTTTTGAGTATTTAGTTTATTGTTAATAAAATTTTAGTTCAATTCATTTATATTCTCTAGTTTTAATGCTTCTAATTTACTTGATCACTAAATTGGATGACTTAGATTTGTGGAATTGACGCTTTGGAAAGGGAATTTCATATATCGGATTTAAGTAACACAACCCAAAGTGCTTTATATTCGGAAGGCCTATAATACTTAGGTAATCAATTGTGAGACTTGAACTTAATGAGTGTATTTACATTTTA
Organism: Artocarpus hirsutus; assembly: GCA_946598075.1. NCBI lineage: Eukaryota > Viridiplantae > Streptophyta > Magnoliopsida > Rosales > Moraceae > Artocarpus > Artocarpus hirsutus. Next base: position 117,453 of record CAMOHE010050389.1, on the reverse strand, counting down.
GGAGATAGGGATATTGCTTTAAATGTGTGTGCATATTATCTCATTTTATGCTCGGGAGAGATAGTGAGGTGAGATTAGAGACCTGATCAAGGAATTGAATAAAACTAAACAATAGGTACTAAATTGGATAAACATAGGAACAGTAAAATGAAGTCAACCATCTAGAGATTCTCTTTTCATTTTAGTTTCTGGTTTTTATTTTCATTTCTTTTATTTTTGTTTTATTTTAATTTCAGTTATCTAAATAATTTTAGAGTTAATTTAATTTTGGTACTTAACTAAAATAGAACACAATTCTCAAGAGAATGATAATTCACTCACTCATTATATTACTTGCAGCGGCCCCTGCACTTAGGGAAGCAGTAAGCAAACGCAACAATGGCCTTCTAACCACATGGTTATTGGGGACTATTGACGAGAAAGTGCTACCCAGTTTTGATGATGAAAGCTCAACCCATAAGGTATGGAAATCTGTACAGAATTATCTCCTCCCCAACACCATAGAACATGAGGTATTTCTAAATGAAACTCTCGTTTCTTTAAACAAGGGAAACTTTTCTTTTGGTGAATATCTTCACAAATTTGAAAAGACTTGTGATCACCTAGCAGCCATTAAGAAGCCTGTAAAAGACTTACAAACTTTTTCAATTAGCAAGGGGTCTTGGACCAAATTATGAAAATTTTCGATTGGCGATGCTTGCAAAATCTCCTTATCCTACCTATATCTAGTTTGTTCTAGCCTTGAAAGGACATAAACAAATGATAAAGCTAGAAGGAGAAAGCATGAAAGCTCGGCAAGGTCACCGTAGTCAAAGATAAAAAAGAAAAAAAAAACATGATGTTGGCATTGATTGGAAAAGAGGCTCTTTAAATGTTGGGCATACTGGCAAAATCAATGCAGACATGCATCAAAGAGCTCCATCAATTGCAGAAACAAAAACCCGTGAAGATAAAGTTGTTTGTCAAATTTGTAATAAGGCTAATCATTAAGCTTTAGAAAGTGCAAAGAGGTTCTCTTGATTGAAGAATTCTCACAAAGATCTAGCCGCAATGAACACGATGGATGAATATGACACAGCTCTCTACGTTAATTCAGGTGCCTTAACACACATACTAATCGATATTGGTAAGGTCTCTAAACGTAGACCTTATAAGGATAATGAGTCTTTGTATGTTGGGAATGGAGAAAAAATAGATATCACTCAGGTTGATGAAGGTAATGTCAAAACAAGAAATGGTGATTTCAAACTCAAAAACGTTTTAATAGTTCTAAATGTTACAAAAATTTTGATTTTTGTTGGTCAATTAACTAGTGATAATTCTTGCAATGTGGATAACTGTCACAACCTAATTTTTTCGGGCTGTGATAAAACACTTTTCTTACTTACGTATAGATGAAAATTTAGAAATATATATATATATATTTAAAAATATATTACACATACGGATTTTAGTAACCTTCAAAATACAAACATATACATATATTTACATAAGCAAACTTTATTTTACAATATTGTTTGCTAAATACTCTCGATAGAGATTTTGTCTTATTTAACTATATTACAGCTTTTATACAACACGTTTTAAAATAACTTAAAACATATTACAGCAAAAACATGTCTGTGGCGGCATCCATACCCAGTTTTGTACATTACTCATATCCTTTCGCTAGCTCATCAGTGAATTTATTCTGACCTTTTAGTAGGAATACCTATAGCATAAAATACTAAGTGAGCTTACGCCCAGCAAGTCCCAACACAACCCACATGCACATTCACTAAAATGCATGATTCAGTTATGTTTTCGTATGAACATTCCTTATCCTTATCATGTCTTATCTTTAGCTAAGGCCCAAGTGTTCGTACCATTATGCACATAGGTCTACGTGACATCGAGACCATATTATAACCTTAAACTCCTCTTGAGTCAGGTGTAACACCAGAGCATTTTTAATACATTAAAAATACAATAAGTTAAGGATTATGTAAGACAAAAAAATACCGACAATATAGGAAAAATACTGTTAGTATAAACTTAGATTGTATAAAAAGTTTAGTGGGACACCTTGGAAGTTTTGATTGGCCACGACATCCACTAATGTGGCCCAATTACATTTGGCCACTCAAAGTAACCTAATTGATTACTAGGTGACTCATCACCTTTTTATTTAAAAAAAAGGGAGAAAAGGAAAGAAAAAAAAGTGGATCAATTTATCATATAAGAGACCAAGGTAATGGTCTTCAACATGCAAAGAAAAAAAGAAGAAGAAGAGAGAGAAACGTGCAAAGGAAGAAGGAAAGAAAGGAAAGGAAAGGAAAGAAAGAAAGAAAGAAAGGAAGAAAGGAAGAAAGAAAAAAAAAATGCTTCATTTTCTTCCTTCAAAACCGGCACCCCCAAAGCAATTCTTTCTCAAAAATTTTGATGAATTCCAAGCTCCAAGTAATGTTCAAAGAAAGTTCAAGACTAAAAGCTCAAGGATTTCACTAATTTTAAGGTAAAATCCAAACCTTACCCTAAGTTTTCTAGGGTTTTTGTTTAAGTTTTGATGAAATTTTTATGGTGTGGTATAGGCTTGATGTCAAGGGAATTTAGAAGCTTTCAAGTGCTAAAAAGTAAGGACAAGCACTTGGGATGATTAGGTAAAATCCTAGCCCCTCAAGCTTTGTTAAAGTTTGTATTTTTTTATGTATACCAAGTGTTTGATGAAATGTTTAAGCCATGGCATATAATATGGACATTATGGCATGGTTATTTTATGTTATATGTTGATGGTGATGGTGATGAAATGAAGAAAGTAAGGGTTTTGGTGAAATTTCAAAAGGGACAAAATTGTAAAGAAAATGAATTCTCGACAGATTTAAAAATCAGCCAAAAAGTTCTCCTAAACGTTAGAATTTCAAAAAAGTTACAACATAAAAGTTGTAAAACTCGTCGAAACTGTTAGGACATTAAAGACAGTTTCTTAAAATTCTACTCGGTTTAAGAGTTATGAATTTTACAAAATTTGTTAAAGTTGGAAATCTTTAAGGGGCAAAAACGTCCTTTTACAAGAGGAATTTGGGTAAGGTACTTTAAGAAAATTTGATCCTCTTAGAAAATAGGGACTAATGGTTTAAAAAGATTATTGTTGGTTCTAGGGGCAAAAATGTAGATATTTTTGTATTTCAGGTCAAAACTGTAAAATTATATGAAAACTGGGTTTTCACTAGGGAACGTTGGTTTCCTACATTGTTGTAGGTAGTAAGTATCATAGATGTTAAGTTTTTAAGAAATTAAAGTTTAGTTAAGGAAATAATGGAAGAAAAAGAGATTAAGGGCAAAATGATGATTTTATGAAAAATGGCTAAAACGGACCCGAAACACCCGATGTTGGAAAACGCTCCTTCATCGAAAATTTTTCGTAACATGTAAGAAATGGAATGGTAAAGTTAAGCAATGAGTTTTATAAGGTTACGAAATTGACGAAAAACCCATTAAGGGTAAAAACGTCATTTTTACGAAAACGGCCAAAGCGGAGTCAAACACTCCGAATTAGCATAACATTCTTAAATGAAAAATAATCCATAATACGTTAAGTAACAAAACCGTATGTGAGACGGGAGATCTAATAAGGGATGTTCAAGTAAACGAAAGGTAACCCGGTGGGTCGGGTTACAAAGTTAAGTAAAGATAAAGGTAACCTAATGGGTTATAGAGCCAAGTAAAAAGAGTGATAACCCGATGGGTTATAATGTTAAGTAAAAGGTACAAAAACCTGGTGGGTTACAAAGTTAAAAGCAATGGGGTACAAAGTAACGAGAATGGTAAACCAATAGGGTACCAAGTTAAGTTAAAAGGAAAGAATAGTTAATGTTTAGGTTTTATTATCAATCAAGTGGATTGATAAAAAGAAAGTTAATTAATGAGTCGGCTATCATATGATCAGGACACAGAAGCCAACTAATGGAAGGAAAAGGAATGAGACAAGAATAGAATAGAGAACGTTAGAGCTAAGTCTAGGTAAGTTCAAACTTCACCTACAGCATAAAGTAAATGATTTTTTTAAATATTTATGTATACGTTTATAATAAGTTTGCAATTATTATGCAAGTTTCTTTTAAAGTATGTTTGCATTTATTATGCAAAAAGTTTTAAAAATTCAAAGCAAGATTTGCAATGAATTTGCAAATGTTATGTTTAAAGTCTATTTGCATATTGATATGCATAATATTTTTAAAAGTTCAAGTTATGATTTCAAAGTATTTAAAGTATGTTTTGCATTTTGATAATGCATAATGTTTTATAGTTTAAGTTATAAGTTTTATATTGCATTTATTATGCAATAAGTTGCATTTGTTATGCAATAGGTTTTAGAGTATAAAATATGATTTACAAAGGTGTTTGCATATGATGTGATAGCATTTGTTATGCTCACTAAAGTTAATAAGAAGGTAAAATAAAGATATAAAGAAAGTTTCGTACCAACTTTTTTGATGTGAGGTATACAAGTAAAGTTAAAGTTTGACCTCCTTGATGTGAGGTACATGACCTCGGTGTTCGATGGTCTCAAGTCTTTCACAAGGAAAACATCATGTTCATGATCTCATAATTAATGATGTTGGTACAAATACTAAAGTAAAATAAGAAAAGTTAAGGAGTAAGGGTAGAAAGCTAAAGTAAGATAAGGATAGTTAAGGAATGAAGTAGAAAGTTAAAATAAGAAAAAATGTTCATAAAATGCTCATAATTGAGGTTCATAATTGAGCATAATTGGAATCATGCATTATGAATTGCTTGTATTCCTTATTACAAAGAATTTACGTTAAATGCTTATGTAAAACATTATGAGGAATGTTTTATGTTAAGTGTTTATGAAAACATTTTCATGATTGCAAGAAAAGGTTTATAAATGACATTTTATGAAAAGCATGCTGAGGATTGTTGTATGTTAAATGTTTTATGAAAAGCGTTTATGAAAAACGTTTTAAAAATGTTTTATGGAAAATGTTTATGAAAAATGTTTTTAGAAATGTTTATAAAAAATGTTTATGAAAAAAATGTTATAAGAGAAAGGTTTTTATGAGAAAAGTTTTTAAAGCATGTTTAAATGATTTGTGAGAATATGTTTGAACTTGATGAACAAAAGCTTATTAAAAGTTTTTTCATACTATAGGTAGTTTTATGGGCGACTAGTAGGACCCATTAGAAGAGCTGGATGCTACGGAAGACAGATGTGAAGATTTGGGTATAGATACACCGCAGTAAGTTTCCATTGTACAAAGACAATGTTTTCCTACTATTTGATATAATGTTTTTAAAGTTTTAAGATAATAAAATTTTTAAGAAATATTTTCAAAATTTTACGATATATTTTATGAAATGCTTTATGTAATTATAAAGTTAAGTTTTAAACTATGAATCGGTTCACGTTTCTTAATAAGTTTTAAGAAACGATTTGAAATGGTTTTAAGTCAAGTGTTAAGCGAGGTCTCAACTTAAATGGCGACAGAGGTCACAACAATTTTTTGTAAACATTTTAAAGGATGTTCAAAGAAAAAATTTCAGTATTTTTCTTACTAAGCAAGTAAGATTACTGGTTAAGTAATGATGTTTTAAGTAGTAAAATAATTGCCTGAAAAGACGAGCCGTCACATCAAGAGTCGGTACGACACTCTTCTTAATTCTGGTAATGTATTTACCAGTTCAATTATTATGGTTATCATACCATGCATGAAGTTAAATTCACATGTTACACACAAACATAAATACTCTTGTACTGTACAGTACACATAGGTACATATTTTATATACTCACAGGTACACATCATATACACACAGGTATACGGTATAATATATACACAAGTACTTATTTTATATACTCACAGGTACACATTAATATACTCATAGGTACATATATTATTGTACACACACAGGTACATACCTTGATACACATGCAGGTATATATATATTTATACATATATAGATATGATATTCTATACCTACAATTTCATACTGTCAGCAGGATTGGTACTTACTTGTTTTGGTGGCTACGCAAACCGATGTCAGTCCTCTTTTTCCTAATCTTCTAGGGTATTATTTGGCCAATTGCAACACTATTAGCTAAATTTTCACTACTTCATTTATATATCAATACAAAACAATCGTTAATTAATAAATCGTGTTGCATAACTATATATAACTTTGATAATCATGGACTCTCTTACTCCTATCTTAGTTTACCCTATTGTCATAATCATGGAGTCTCTTACTCCTATCTTACTCTACCCCATCGTCTCTAACGAAGGGCGAAAATCTTACTAATAATCCCCTTTCCCATTTGGAACGTTTCGGAGCAATTCGGGTACTCAAAAAAATGACGATTTTGCCCTCGGTGGGCCTCCTAAGTTTCCCGAGCTTGATTTTGCTATTTTAGCAAAAATTGTTGTTTATTAATTTTAAAATAATACCCTAGGGCATCGGTTCTTCTTATTTTACATCAATGCCCCATTGTAATAAAACTTTGTAATTTTGTCTCTTATCTGAAAATTTTGATAATTTTACCCCTAGGACTAAAATTAATCTCTTTAAACAATAATTTTTTGTTTTTCATAAGAATCATTTTTGCTCAAAATACCATACCCAAAATCATTTAAGAAAATGACATTTTTGCTCTTTTAAAATTTTTTCCAATTTTAACAAATTTTTGTAAAATTAATATTTCACAAATGAACGCAATTTTTGACGAACTGTCTGCTATTCCTAATAGTTTCATGGAGATCTACAACTTTCATGTTTTAACTTTTTCAAAATTCTCACTGCATAGGGGTTTTTTGGCCATTTTTTAAATCTGCTGAGAAAAACTTTTTCTTTGCAATTTAGTCCTTGGGTCATTTTTTGTGAAAATTAGTTTTAAAACAACATTTCCACCACTGTGAAGGCAGATTCAATGTTTCCCTAAACCATTTTAATGCCAAACCACTATTCTTTGCAAAACTAACATCAAGATTACAAAACTTACCTATTTTTGCATCAACCAATACTTTTTACATTGAAACCCTAATTTCAACATCAACATCATGTCATAAACCATATACCCATGGAATTCAATCACAATCTTGCTTGAATACCCACATGCTTTTTGAAATAATAAAAATTAAAACAAAAACCAAATAAACCTTAAGTTTGAAAAATTAAAACTTACCCAAAGAAAATTGTTGTGATTCTAGCCTTTCCAAGAGCTTCTTTGCTAATTTCCTAAGCACTTTTCACATGAGGAAACCTTGGATCAAACTTTCCCTCTTAATCCAATAAAACCCTAAGAAAATTCAAGAAAAAAAGTTTGGATTTCTTACCTTAGAAGTTTACCAAAACCTTAGTCTTGAAGCTTGAAACTTAGTAGGGCTAATTTTGCAAGAATTTGTGCTTAAGAAAATTTTGAGATGGAGCTCTAATGGCTGCCGGTTTTTGGAAAGAGGAAGAAATGAGAAAACTTACTTCTTAAGCCTTTAATTAAGGCTGATCTCTTAGCCTTTTTTTTTTTTTAAAAAAAAAGTGATGAGTCACCAAGTAATCAATTAGGTGACTAACATGGCTAGTTGTAATTGGGCCACCTTTCATGGCATGGTGGCCCAATAAGGTTCCAATGGGTGTCCACTTGGTGGCCCCAAAATTTTACACAGTATAATTTTTTATCACATAGTATTTTTCTTATACTGTTGTAGTAAAATAGGTGCAAAACACATTCTTAGATTGTATAAGATATCCTACTTGCCTTTGGTTTATTTTCGGAGTCCAAACATAACATTTCTTATATCTGTGTTTTCACTTAGCAGCATACCTATACCGGATCAGACCCCTTTTTTGCACTGGTTTAGGGTTTTGGTAGACTCTCTATCTTATTTATACCTTAATTACCTATCCATTTATATCACAGTTCTACAATTAATTGTGATATAAAATTCATTTTGTAGATATTATTTATAATTTTTTTAGTATTTACTCTCACAAAATTTGTATTGACAATGTCCAACATTGCATCGAGTTCGCGGTGGATTTTCCTATTGATACTACGTATTTGTACATTATCATAATTTTTACAAAAAATACAATTTTTAAGAATAAATTTATTAATTAAACCTAATTAAATATTAGATTTTATTAATGAATTTCCCTTAGTCATTACAATAATATTCATAAATGTAAATTATATTTGCATGTTTACTTTGAGGCATGAATATGAGAAAACCATTAAGGAAAATTTGCGAGGAATCACCAAGCTTTTGAGAAGTTCAACTCTTATTTATTTTGAATGGTTTATTTTATCTTATTGCTTTAAATGCTAGGAACTAGTAACAAGCTGGTTGTAGGGTGTGATGAGACTGTGAAAATACACATTTCTTAAGGTTAAATATCATCATTTTACATTAATATTTCTCGTTAAACTCCTTAATTAAAGCATTTGTGTGTTAAATAGTATTTTTAGAGTGTTAATGTAAAAATATGTTTAATTATGTGTGCTAAATATGTGTTTTGTGTGAAATAAATTAAAAACTGCTAATTTATGTGAAATAATTTTATTTGTTGTCTTAATGTGTTTTATAACGTGTTTTTAGTTTGTAAATATATTCTATTATATTTTTAGTAATTTCTAAAAACATTTTTACGTCTTAAAAATTAAATCTTTGTGGAACCGATAGGGTCTGTTAATTTTAGAAGTTCATAACTATGTTTATTGTATTTTGTGTATTTTAATATAAAAAATATTTTTAATATTATTGTAAATATTAAGTTTTTAAAATAATTAATTTTAGTATGTTAATTTATTTTTAGATTTGAAATCTAAAGCAAAAGAGAGGAACAAAATTAGACAACAAATAAAATAAGAGATAAGGAAGGCTGAGACGTGGAGATAAGGAAGAAAATTACAAGTTGCCAATTTGGCAACGAAATTGTTAAAATAAATAGTAAAAAATTGTAAAATATGTCCAATTGCATGTAAATAGTAAGCAAAGTTTTGCCTATAAAAGGGTTGCCTCCTTATCAGATAAAAAAATTACTATTTAAAATTTTCTTTTAGTTTTTAGTTTAGTTTTAGTTTTGTTAAAATAATTTCTAATTCATGTTGTAAAAATTATATTTAATAATATTTTAAGTGTTTCTATTTTTAAATATGTTTTTTTTATTTTTCTTTTTAGCTGATGAGAGAAGAAAAAGTTTTGATAAAATTAGTTTAAATATTTTTAGTTTTTCTTAGTTTTCTGTTATCAAACACAAAGAGAGAAAGAAGAGAGAGAACGAGGAGGGAGGGAGGAAGAAGACAAAAAATAGATAAAATTCTTTTAAGTATATTTTTACGTTTTTAAAATACTAATTTATTTAAATCTGTTGTTCATATCACATTTTTAAACTACTGACATTATTTATTGAGTTAATAGCAAAATCTGCTATTTGTTATAAACTCTCTATAAAAAATCACTTGGTTGGAAAATCTCACCATCAATTCCGGGACATCAAAAAGCTTATACAATCACGCACATCAATGGACACACATCCATGTTATCAATAAAGTAATCTCTGTAAGATTATCACTGAAATTATAAGGAGCGACCCAATTTTCATCACGACGCAAATAAAAATGAAAAATGGGGGGTTTATAAAGTGATCAATGGGATGCATGCTGGATTCATCCAAGATAATAAAACCAAGCTAGTTAGGTTTCGAGACACTCAATTGAGGTGGACACCAATCTAGATTTCAACATAATAGTTTTAATGATTTTTGCTTAATCCATTGTAGAAGTTTTGATAATTTTGTGTGGCAATAATAAAACCACAATTATTTTCTTCTTAAAAAAAATATGTTTAGTTTTTTTTATTATTTTTTGTGGGGCTTAATTTATGGATGTACTTGTTGAATCGTTATAAGAGTTGACTTCGTACTTTTGCGGTACTTATCGAGGTCTACTCCCTCATTTTCTTCAATTAATCAACCAAGAGAAAGGCCATGTTCTTTTTTTCCTTCATCCCCTCGCTTCCTCTTTATTACTCTTTCTCAAGTTTCACTTACAATTCCCAAAATCCCATTATTATACAACTACAAGCTCTATAAGCTCTTCCTGTATTTATATATCATTACCATATATCTATAACTATAAGTAGCCTATTTACTGCTTTTCAATCTGCATCTGAAGCTGATTCGTTTGAATATCAAGACCATGTTCTTCTATCAATCACCTCTTCTCTTCCTTTTGACGTTCTTCTGCCTTATTTTATCCTCCAATGCTTCTGCTCAGTTGCCCAAAAGTGAAGGTAAGAGAGAGAGAGAGAGAGAGTTTTTTTTTTTTGGAGAACTTTTTTAAGCTGATAATTTGACCAATGGAGTTTGATTTTTCAGTGCAAGCTTTACGTGAGATAGGGAAGACGCTTGGGAAAACAAACTGGAATTTCAGTGTGGATCCATGCAGTGGGGAACAAGGCTGGGCAACAACAAACCCTGCTAAAGGTTTTGAGAACGCCGTCTCCTGCAACTGTTCCTTCTCCAATTCTACCGTCTGCCACGTAACCAGCATGTACGTGCATATATACTATATATATATATATATATGATTAATTCCGTGCATAATTAATTTTAATTTTTACTGAGGATATATTAATTTTAATTAAGTACTCGTGAAATTGCAGTTTTGTGGTAGGATTTTTTCCTTTTTTTTTTTTTTTTAATGAGGGTTTTCGAGGTTGGATCATACATACGGATCAAAAACCGCGAAACATTTTCAGTAAAATGGATGTTTTTGTTTCGAACATAATTAGAAAAAACAACTGAAATTAAAAACAAAGAGCAAATTTAAATAGAAATTGATGTTCTTGTTTCAAAATGATAAGAGTAAACATTTAACATTAAAAACAAAGAGCAAATTTTAATCAGGCTGGCACGTATTAGCAGTTTTCTCACTCAAAATTAGTTAAAAACAAAAGGAAAAAAATGTAAAAAGTTTCGGAAAAGTCAGACAGCAGCCACAAATGCAGCAAACTTAGCAAAAGGTAAAAGAAAGACGCCCAAGACATGTTAGTCTAGCGATTGGGGTGAGATGAGGGAAGCAGGGTTCGATCCTGTATCACATGGGAAAAAAAAAAAAAGAAACATAGACCACGCAGGGCCAAAAACACTAAAGTTGAAATGTTTTCAAAAATAAATGTCAATATTCACGAGTATGCACTGCCTACAAGATATGTCGTATTACTATAGTGTGAAAGAATTCTCTTTATGTTTTTCTCTCCATTATTTGTTTTTCTGGGAAAAAAAAACACATGAAGTTGACGGTATTATAAAGTAAATGGTTTTTGACTTGTTTACATGGTTTTAAAATATAGAGCTGATCATTTACCAATATATATATATATATATATATGTATATATATAGATAGAGCTGATCAACTAGATCAGTTGGGATAAGTTCTCACGTAACCAGCTCCATCAAGTACGTAAAAATCAACATTCATGATGTTTACAAAATAGAGGTCTACGCGGGTCCAATTAATTACTTGTCCTTTTTTTATATTATATATATTATATATCCAATTGCATACAAAAGTTGCCATCCGCGTGGATATTTATTCCAAAATGTTGACGTTGACTAAAAATATGCATGTGTACAGTCTAGCGTAGCATGTCCAGAAGTTGGTGGGAAGTAAAACAGGCTCTGAGTTATTAATTTATTCCAACTACAAGTAATTTATCAAAATTGTGGGCATATGGATAATCACTTTATGTATACATATATGTTATTTTCATTTTACTTGTCCTTTGTTTTATGTGACATAGCACTGAAAAAGATGTCACATGGTGGTAACTTTTGATCACCTTTGATGATAAACATGATTTTCTTTAGTCAACACGCTTTTGACTACATAACATATGGTTTTCATTTTTATTTTTTTCTCGTTGCTCGTCTAGAATGATACAAATGCACATAAATGCTAGTGGTCCAGAAGGAAATAATTTGGTCCCAGAAATTAATTCCGTGGTCCATAATTTCGTCCCATGAAATGGAAATGGGAGTGTCCTTCTGAGAAAGAAGGAAAAGGAAGTATGGGAGGAATATGCAAAAGATGGAAAAAGCCAAAAAAAATTGAAAGGAGAGTAATATCATCATGTCGGGTCAAGTTGGGAATAATTGCAAAAACTTATCTTTCAGCTTATTAGGTTCATTTATTTAATGCGCGTGGGGACAGGCATGTAATGGGAAATGTAGACTTTTGACTCGGAAGTAGCTAACAGAATATTTACAGACTGTTTTGATACCGACGTTTGATGATTCGCATAGGGAATATTTTTCAACGTCTAGTCCAGCTCAGAATTTTTTTTTTTCCAGGAATTTTTGTAATAAGAACTGTTATTTTCACAATAGATAGAAAAATATTATTTTAATTGTTTGATAGTTTTTCTATTTAACGGTCTAATTTAAAATATCTAAGTGGGTGTTTAGATGGGTGGTGGGAATCAATGATAGGAATCACTTTTATTATAACATGTGAGAGTTTTACACTGTAGCAATTTTTTTAATTGTTACTGTAGCATGTGAGAGCTTTTTATTGTTTATAACTGAGTTTGTAGTAAGAAATAAGTGGTGAGAACCATTGCCAAACACCCTTTAAGTTAAAAATTAGAATACATGACACAGATTCGTGGATTAAGCATAGAAAAATTAATCCAACATACGACTAAAACAATAGTGCCTACAAGAAGTAATTAAGGAATATTGTTTTTATGGTAGAAATTCTTTTCTTTCCACTAAAATTATATATTTTTTAATACCACTAAAACTACATAATAGTTTTTAAGATTAACGAGCCTTTTCCCAAAATGAAAATATATTGATGCTTATAGAGCAGAGTATACTAGTTCCGAGAGCTTAATATCAAGCTTTGATGGTCAATGTTTTCTTAATAATGTTATGTCACATTCGCCCATCGTAATCTGTGTTAAAAAAAAAAAAAAAATCTGATAAAATCGGCAATTGGCATACAAGCCATTGAAGATCTGTCTTTCTTTCTTTTTCCTTCTCATTTAGACTTCATAATTTTTCAATATTGTGCGTCAGACTTAGATAAAAAAATAACTAATCATCAATGGTTGCAGACATTAGCTTAACAGTAAAAAAATATCACCCTCTATGAGTTTAAGAATGGCCATTGTAAGAACGTCCAAGTAGTTGGGCTAGTATGACAAGGGACAGCATTTTTGTCCACATTATTGAGTTGAGCATGGCCCATTTCCAAAAATTTGATGATATTCAGTTATGGAAAATTATAGTAAATAATATTTTTTCAAAACTACTAGTAATAAATAGTAGGTTTTAAAAATATTTGTAGTAAATAGTATATTTAAAGTGTAAATAATTTATTTACAATGAAATAATACTTATTGCTTATTTGTAGGTAATACTTATTTACAATTAGTAATAATTGTAAATATAATATTTATTATAAATATTTTTAAAACCTGTTATTTATTTCAATAAGTTTTAAAACTCTGCTATAGACTATAAATATTTTTAAAACTTGTTATTTACTTCAAAATTTTTAAAAATATGCTATTTCCCTACCCTCCCTTCAATCAATTCAATGAAATTGTTCACCCTTAATGTTTTATGTGCACATTAATCCTTTTGGGTTAGTTATATGATCATATCACTATATTTTGATTATTTCTCAATTTTTCCTTTTAGTTTTAAAAACTAAAAAGTATCTTTTAAATTTAAAAACTTGCTTTAATATTTCATCATTATGATTTCAAAAAAATTAGACAAAACAATATAACTACTCTTAAATAATTTACTAAAGATATTTTATAGATTTTAGACCAATAAAAACTCTAAAGCAAGACATCAAAGTTTGAAAGAAGTATCTTGAGTTTTATGTCTTTAGAGTGCTAAATATTTATCAAAATTTTTCCTTAAGATAAAAAGTGTAGTTCAGAATTAAATTTGGTCTAATAAGGATATTTTTATTTTTTCTTCTGTTTTTTTTTTTTTTTTGGTCCACAAAGTCCATAAGAAATAAAATTAAAATAAGTTTTTAAAATTAAGAAGACGTCTTTATAGAATTTTAAAACAAAAAGGTAAATTGAAAAATAACTAAAAAACTTTAAAATATAATTATGTAATTGACCCTTTTTAATATAGAATTGAATGCCTATTTTACACCATGGAACATTGCTTTTTAAATCCAATATACTACAAGGATTTGAGAATCATCATTTTAGGAGGGACAAAAATTTTTTTTTGTTAATTGTTTACTTCCTTATTCTTTAGTAGTGTAACAGAAAGTTAAAATTGTCTTTTTGGTATATGGGGGTCGTATATTTTCTACATGTCCTAAAAAACAGACACGACCGAATAAGTAGACTTCATAAGTGACACTGTAAGAAATTACATTCAATACCACGTTTGAAATTTAATTGTATAATAGTCAGGTTATAAAAGAAAATCCCGATTTGGTCTTGTAAAATTATTAAAATTATTAAAAAAAATCAAATCAAACCAAAACAAAAGATTAAAAACGCTCATGAAGCAAAATCATATCTGTGGATTTCTTCTTTGTTTTCCTTTTTTGTTTTTCTTTTCTTTTATATTTAGCATTTCGAAACTGATTTGTTTTTTTTTTTTTCTTTGATGACTCCCATTTGAGGTATATTAATAAAGGGTCAATTCCACCTTTGGATTCTAAAATTAACAATTGCCTTATTTTGACATTTAAGCTTTCAGCAAACACACTAATGGCCTCCGAACTTTGTAAATATTACTCTAATAGTAACTCATAACAAAAACATAAAAAAGTTAATAGATTTCATCACATGAGATACATGTAATTCATTAATAAGGGGTAATATAGTAAAATTATTTTTAGGTAGTTTGATTTAGGGCATCGTTTGGAATCGGATCACCTGTGCATGCTTCACCTGATGAAATCTGTATTTTTTTTTTTTGACAGAGGTATAATTAGAGTAACGTTTAAAAAGTTTAAGGACTATTACTGTATTAAAAGGTGTTCACAGAATTCGTTAGTTTGTTCAATACACTCAATCAAATCCAATTTAGCCTCTAATATATTGTGAAGACTTTATAGATTGGTGATGGATTCAAATTTTCCTAATCCAATAAGTACTGATTCGATTATGGATTTAACATCTCTCAATCCGTGTAATCCATAAATTTAAACTATATATATTACAAAAATTATACATATTTTGAATTTTTTTAAAATAAATATGCAAACTCGCGGCATTTGTATTTTCCATATACAGTGCATATTAATTTAGCAGATATTGTAGTAAATATTCAAAAACTAACTATAGTTAAGGATTTAATAAAAAATTTGTAACAAATAACAGATTTAAAATGTAAAGACCTTATTTACCTGTTATTTATAGTGTTCTTATTTTTACCATAAATAATTTTAAGGTGTAAATAATTTATTTACCTAAATAATTTTTATTTACATAATAAATAAACTATTTACATTATAAATATACACAAATATTGTTTGAAAATCTGAAGTTCACTAATTCTCTCAGAATTTAGTTAGTTTCTCGATTTAGCAGAAGCCCAACCCACTGTAAAGTAATGTTTAGCAATAATGGATGATAAGACTTTGTTTTAAGTTTAATTTAAGTTTGTTTGTTATATTGGATTGTCAAGCAACGATTAATTTATTATAAAAGGCTTGCATTCGTCTGGATGTAATATGTTGGTTTTTGTTGATTTAAGTTATATTATGTTTATTTCAATTTTTAGTTTTTAATGAATTTGAAAGACTTATAGGCGGTTTTAAAAAACGGTACGGTTAAAACCATTAGTTACAACTAAAAACTTGTAAAGCTCTCACATGTTATAATAAAAACAAAAAGTTATTATAATGTAAAGCTCTCACATGCTACAGCCTCAAATCAAAAGTGTTAGTTTAAGCCATTTTTTCAAACGGTATCAGTTGTAAATTGTCTTGTGGATTAGTTTGGATGGGGATTGGATTTATCTCTAATTCGTGTAATTCAGTCCATAAACAACCTAAGAGTGTTATTTGAAGTCTCATAGATTGGTTTTGGATTAGGATTAGATTTACTCCAAATCTGTGTACTCCAAATATGTGTAATCTAATCCGTGAACATTTTAAAGTGCATTAGTTGACAATTTAGGAGCCAAAATAAGCCAAAAGTGAAATTAATCTTATATTTCCCAAAAAAAAAAAAAAAAAAAAGTGAAGCTAGTCCGTTAACAGGGTAAATTGAAATTCTAGTCCCAAAGTACAGATTTGGTACCAGAATGAATTTTTTGGAGAACACCCATTTCAACATTTTACTATTGTGTGTGCTTCTTTTCTTTTCTTTTCTTTCTTTCTTTCTTTGTTTTGTTGTTAAAACACATGGTACGAAAATATTAAAATTTACTTTAAAATTTGTCCTATCGTGTTTTTATTACCAAAAGAAGATTACATTATATGCTCCGAAAACGCAGAGTTCTGAAGGCTCAGAGTCTCCCAGGCACTCTCCCTACGGACCTTCTGAAGCTTCCCTATCTCCAAGAAATGTAAGTCCTCATTCTTTATCATTCTCTTCCTTTCCTTTTCCTTCTTTTTTTCCCCCCTTTTATTAGAAATCGATTAAAGAAATTCTGCTGTATGCTCGTCGCAGTTGTAATGAACAGTAGTTATATGATCATGTCATGTGTAACACTTCTCAACTTGAATTCATAAACTTGTTAGTTGTTACCGTTATTATATTATTACTGTTATTGTTTTGTTGGAAAGAATCACGTGTAAACTTTAATTTATAAGTTCTATGTATCTTTCTGAATTCTGGTTCTTTTTTTTTTTTTTTTGATTCAGTGACCTCACGCGCAACTACCTTAACGGTACCATTCCTCCAGAATGGGGTTCATCCCAACTTGTCAATATGTACTTTCTCTCACTCTTTCTGTTTTGCCTGTTTGAATAGTGTTGTAACCTTTTTTTTGGGGCTAAAATTGATTCGATTGTTCTTCTTTCTGCTACTACTTACTATTTCTTTCACAAAATGGGCACTTAGTATTTGTTATTTTTTAAATTTTTTTTTTTATATAATTGGGATCTTCTTAAGCCATTTTATTCGTCTGTTTTTAATTTTTTTTGTTTGTCATTTTTCTGTGAAACTGAGATATGGTTTGTGTTGCAGTTCCCTTTTGGGAAACAGGTTAACGGGTTCTATCCCAAAAGAACTAGCAAACATCACCACTCTAAAAAGTTTGTGAGTTTCTGTCTGACCCTTTTGTTGATCATTCCTCATTTAAACTATGAAAACTCTTTTGTAAGAAAGTGGTTTGAAATTTTTAGAGTCCTCGAGATCAACCGTCTGTCTGGAAATCTGCCTCCGGCGCTTGGGAATCTTTCCAACATTGAGAGATTGTGAGAATTCTAAGACTACAGATTAAGAATATTAGTGATGATCGGTTAACTGGTTTATATCTCTTATTTATATCATTGTTTGTGTTAATGTAGTCTTGTTACATCAAACAATCTTACTGGAGAATTGCCTGAAACACTTGGAAAGCTGACAACGTTAAAAGATTTGTAAGCTTTTAATGCTTTTCTCTTGTAAGGTTTTTTTTTTCTTTCTTTTTTTTGTGCAAAATAGCGGTTGTTTGTTGTATGATAATGCTTATCGGATAATATCTTTCCCATTGTAATGCAGTCGGATTGGAGACAATCGCTTTTCTGGGATGATACCGAGTTTTATACAGAAATGGACCAAACTTGAGAAACTGTGAGAGATCTTTCATTTGATGTTTTAATTTTCCCATTAAAAAAATTATGTTTATTGATGGTTTGATCCGTATTGACAACAACAGAGCGATTCAAGCGAGTGGTTTGAGTGGGCCTATTCCTTCCAGCATTGCTCTTTTGGAAAAATTATCCGACTTGTTAGTGACATTTGCTAAGATCTTGTAATCTTATGAATTCCAGAATTTATGATTATCTATATTTGAACTTCTTAATTTTCTAATTGTAGGAGAATTAGCGACTTGAGCGGATCAGAAGCAATCTTTCCACCACTTAATAATATGACAAAAATGAAGACTCTGTGAGTTAATGTTTTTATATGTGTTAGAATGAGTCCACTATACTTGCAAAGTAATCTCTAAATGATATTATATCTATATATACGTTTTCTGCAGTATCCTCAGGAATTGCCACCTTAATGGAACTATACCCGATTACCTTGGTGAAATGACGAACTTGAAAACTTTGTTAGCATCTATATCTTTCACTCTCTTTTATATTTTTGTGTAGATTTATCATTTTGAATGTTGATTTATGAATCAAAGAATAATTCAAGCAAGAGCACGTCTAAGAGGAAGGTTGTGTGAATAATGGAATACAATGAAACAACTTGTCATGTGCTGATAATTTTACAATATAAGCTTGGTTGAACAAGCGTGTAGTCCAGAGGCCTAATGAGATCTAGGAACTATAATAATTTAAACGAAGAATGGAATGCTTCCCTATTCTCTTTTTATTTATTTATTCATTTATTTTTTTGCTTTTAAACCTCAATTATCTATTTGTAGTCTCACCATCCCAGATTTTTCTCAACCCTATATTTCTTCCCATTCCTGCTCATTTTTGTTCTTACTTGTATACATCTTGTAAAAGGACATCCTAATTTTATTCTAGAGCCTTCCATAGCAGTGACTAATTACATTGCCTGCGTTTGAGTAATGACTAAGAAGTTTGAATGCATATGTAAATTATTTTCTTTTTAAGTAATCATTTCAGAGAAAATAAGCTTTTTTAAGATTTACCTCCTTGATAACATTTTCTAAGTTCAAATGCTTAAAAATTTTCTGACAGAGATCTCAGCTTCAACAAACTAAGGGGAAACGTACCCAGCAGCCTTGCCAGTCTATCAAACGTGGATTACATGTAAGCAATTTGGATTCTAGGTATCCAGTGTCTCATTCCAAAATGTCTGCAGTCACATATTTCTGGCCAAAAAACGATTGTGGATTGGGTTAATTGATAGTAGTAGCAAGTTTTGCTTTATATGAAAAGCCAACCACTTATCACATAATTAGAGCAACCTTGGAAGATGTCTAGCACTTTGGTATTGTGCATGCATGCATTTGAGAGTGTGGCCATGAAGGCTTCAAGTAACCTATAGAACTTGATTTCCTTGTGATAAAAATAAAATGATAAGACGATTTACAAAATTAGGCACAATAACCTTTTAGCATTGCGACGTTACAAAGAATGTTAGGGTAGAGCAGGGTAGTCTGTGACTCTGTGGCAAATCATGCAACATGTTTAAATGGTGAACTTTACCATATGCCTTAATACCAAGCCAAGATTTTGATTACATGGGCGCACTAAAGAATACTTATTATCCATGTCAAACGTGTCATGGAACTGGTATTGGTAAGTGATATATGCCCAGTATGCTTTCTGGAAGGTATTTACCCTAAATTCATTTTATGGTTGAAAGTGCAAGCCTTTCTGTCTTTCTAAAAAATTTCAAGTTTTCCTTATTTATAATGAAAATTGCGCTAATAAGAGGTGGGCTACCAGTAGCTTTTGTTTTCTAACAGTTGTAATTAGTGTAAATTCTTCACAATATATCGAACAGAAGTTGTTGGTGGGTTTCAAGGTGGATCTAGTTAACTGTCTTACATGGTTACATTAGTGCCTTGTTACTCTTGTTCCAAGTATATTGGGTAGTTTAAGATATCAATATCTTTTTGTTTTGATTGTTAACAAGATGTTTGTTAACAATATATATCTTTAGGCTTTAGTACCATTTTTGACAAAATTGCTGAAATACTTCATGTTGATTCTGTTTAGATTCTTAACTGGAAACTTGCTTTCTGGAGAAGTGGCTGACTGGTTGCTCAAAAGAGGAGAGAGCATGTAAGCTTCTGTTCCTTCATCTATGAAAACTAGTTTCAATCTATACTATCCACATTTGATAAAGCACTTACATCAAGTTTTGTCATAAAACTTCTTTTTAATTTTCATGGTTATTACTACCGAATACTTTTCCAACCTGTAGTCACTTCTATATTAATTTAGTGTGAATGATGAATATAAGGACACTCTGATGCAAAAAAATGTTTGAGTGATAACAAATGTTGTCAGATCATTATAAAGCCTCAAGAACAAGGAAGGACTAAAACTACATTACAATTTGGAAGATAATTCAAGATGCAACTTATAGTGCTCCATATCGTATTTGAGAACTTTGAGACGTTTCCTAAGGCTTTTTGTTGTTGAAATTATTCCTACTCTTGAAGATTTCCAAGTTTTTCAGGAAAGTTTTCTCATAAGTTGTTAGTGTCTCCCTTTCTTTTCTGCAACCTTCCCATCTTAACTCAAATAATACTGCTTGGTTTAATAGCTCAGCATGCATGAGAAATGCTTTGAATCTTGAAGGGCACATATTATTCTTGAAATTCACTTCGTGTGCACCGATCGATCAGAGTGTATGCTAATTTTATTTCCTGGGTTACAATAAATTGGATCCTAAGAAACCTTTTTTTTTAGACTAAGATTTTATAGCTTTAATATATTTAGCGTTTCGATTCATTGAGTTCATTTTGCCTATTGCATTTTGGGTTTAATAGATTGTGTGACAATTTCTTTTGTGTGACAATTTCTTTTATGCAGTGATCTTTCATACAACAATTTCACTATTGGAAACTCAAGCTGTCAGCGGCGGAATGTGTAAGTACTTCTTCATCCCCTTTAGAGCTCGATCTTTATGCAAATAAATTTGATTTTTTATTTTATGTTATGTTCTTCAGAAACTTGTTTGCGAGCTCGTCACAAGGCAATAACTCGTAAGTTTCATACTAATTTTCTCAAAACTATCGTCTTAAAATTCTTGAACTAACTTAAGCTGGCCTTATGTTTCTAATATTTATGAATTACCAAATTGATTACCATTTTATGTTTCTGACATGTTATGGAATCTCTATTATTTTAGCAGCAAAATTGTTTCATGTTTGGGAAGCTTCTCCTGCCCACGAAGTAAGTCAATTTATTGCTCATTTGATGCCGAAAAACAAGTAAATTTTATGTAGTTCAAATCAGCCACTATACTAGATTAAATTTTAAAAATTAGATTGAGATGGAAAAATTAGATTGTACCTTTGTCTTAACCCAGAGAATCTTTTTGCTCACTAATTCCAGTGTGAGGAATAACGCCAATGGTTTAAGACTGTACTTTTATTGCCTGGGTTTTGCATGTCGGCTCTTAGCCTTTTATCTGGGTAAATATGGTCTCTATTTTATTGGTTACTAACTGCTGCCGTTTGTGTCTCAGATTGGTACTCTCTTCATATAAACTGTGGTGGAAATGAGGTTAATACTAATGGCACCAAATTTGAAGCCGATACCGATTCAGCTGGACCTTCAAATTTGTTCGAAAGTAAAACAAATTGGGCAATCAGCACCACTGGTTACTTTGCTGATGATGACACGACTCAAGACTCCTACACATCGGGAAATATATCAAGACTAACCATGGCAAATCCTGAGTTGTACATGAATGCACGGCTTTCTCCCATTTCCCTAACTTATTATGCCTTTTGTTTGGGAAACGGAAACTACACGGTAAAACTCCATTTTGCTGAGATAATGTTCACAAATGACAAAACGTACAGCAGCCTGGGAAGGCGTCTATTTGACGTCTACATGCAGGTACCTTATCAAACACATTCAAACAAACTTTGAGCCTGTTTGTCATTTGTTTTTACTTATGCTTTTAGGCAGTAAAAGAAGAGCTGTTACTGTTAGGAGACACAAATTTGAAAGTGCTTGGTGGGACAAAGATAATATTCAAATTTTCTAATAATTTTATTAGAACTCTAGCACAAGTTTCAAAGCAAGACGTCACACTTTGTGGCTTTCATTGGAAGCTCTCTAGATTGCCAAAATTCCTCTAAAAATGTTATACTAACACTTTGAGAGATAGCTTTGGACTGAGGAAGCCAAAAACAACTTACAGAAAACAATGCCAAGCAGACCTATACTAACACTTTTATTGGAAGCTCTCTAGATTGCCAAAATTCCTCTAAAAATGTTATACTAACACTTTGAGAGATAGCTTTGGACTAAGGAAGCCAAAAACAACTTACAGAAAACAAAGCCAAGCAGACCTATAAACCAAGGGGCTGATATTACTTTTTCTTTTTTTTTTGAAGGGGGCTGATATTACTTTTAATATGTATTTTTAAAATCATATTTTCTGTTATGGATGTTGACATTTGACATATTTTTGTCATACTCTCAATTGCTGTCAAATGTTGAAGATTTGAACGTCATAGACACAATGAAATTTTGAGTAATGGACAAGTATATTGCAGGGAAGGCAAGTGCTGAAGGATTTCGATATTGCGGATGAAGCGGGTGGAGCTGGTAAAGCGGTCATAAAAAGCTTCACTGTCCCTGTCAATAGTAGCACCTTGGAAATCCGTTTCTATTGGGCTGGGAAAGGGACGACTGCTATCCCTAATAGAGGAGTCTATGGTCCTCTCATATCAGCTATTTCTGTGGATCCTGGTATGCTGTATGCCATATTGAGCTTCTTGTTATTCCTATTATTCCTCAACTTGACCAGATTAACATGGGCGAGTGATTCCTCTTAAGTTAAATTGTATATTGTGGAGTCCTTTGCCCATTGAAATTAGCTTCCAATCCCCTTTAGGATTCCATATCTTGCCAAGACAATCCTTGACTCTTCTTACATTGTTTAGTTTAAGACTTAAAGAAAGACTTTATGCATAAGTATATCTTACACTATCATGTATTTTCCTAATGCCTTTGTAGAATTATTATATGTGGAGTTAAATGCAGTAATATCCAAAACTGAAAATTTTGTTTCAAGATGTTTCAAATACCTTTCTTCTTCTTTTTTTTTTTTGTTCCTCTATTGAGGAATAAAGGAAATATGGGAATGTTATGAAAATTTGAAATACATTTTGCTTATATAATGCTGCAGCTTTCAATGAAGACAATGATGAGCATAATTAGTCCTTCCTTTTGTTTTCTATTTGTAATAAAAATCCTCCAAGTATATGACTGTTATCTTCCTTTTGGCAGACTTTGAACCTCCATCCACGTCAGCAGAAACTGCAAGTAGCATATCTGTAGGTGCAGTGGTTGGAATTGTAGCTGGATCATTGTTTGTTATATTGCTGATTGTCGGCGCCCTTTGGTGGAAATGCTGCCTAGGGCAGAAAACTACTTTGGAGCAAGGTGATTTTGACACAACTGATATGAAATTACGTTCCATAACTGAAGCTGTCAGCTTGTATACACATCTACAGGTGTATGGATAATCATGTATGCATGCTTGTGTCTTATTTCATCAAGGTGGATATAGTGGTTTGGAATTTTTAGCTTGGTCCATAGATCTGCAACAGAAAGTTGAGAATGCTAAGGCTTTTTGTAACATGCACAGTTTATTTATAAATAGTTTGCTTCTTATACAGATCTAAAGGGTGTGGACCTGAAAACTGGTACATTTACATTAAGGCAAATCAAAGCTGCCACAAACAATTTTGATGTAGTCAACAAGATTGGAGAAGGAGGTTTTGGTTCTGTTTACAAGGTATTCTTCGCAACTATTGGATGCTTTATATTGTGGTTTTTTTCATCAGTTTGTCTGAAAATTATCAGTATTTGGCAATTTAGACCCAGAACTCTCAATTTGACAAATGGGACTCAAATTTAAAAATTTATCACAAGTTTGGTCCAATAGCAAATGGTAGTCAATTGATGGACCAAATGCCGCCAAAGTATTGCACAAAATGAACCTTAAAACTTTTCGTTGGTTAGCAAGTTGGATCTTAAACTTTTCGCTTTTGGCGTTGGGGACCCAAATTTATGTTTATCAAGTGATGTTCGTTGTTGATTGGAGCTAACTGTGGTCTGTGTCTCTTCCTCGATAATTTTGTTTTTTCCTTTCAATTGAAGGAACTTTGGATGTGCTCTTAAATGCAGGGTCTTCTATCTGATGGCACCATAATTGCTGTTAAGCAGCTTTCTTCCAAATCAAAGCAAGGGAATCGGGAATTTTTGAATGAGATAGGCATGATTTCTGCTGTGCAACACCCTCATCTTGTTAAGCTCTATGGATGTTGTATAGAAGGAGACCAATTGCTGCTTGTGTACGAGTACATGGAAAATAACAACGTTGCACGCGCTTTATTTGGTAAAATGGCCTGCGTATATTCAGCTGTTTTTGGTTTTCCCTATTAGGATAACTTGTTTGACCCACTAAACCTTCATAATATTCTTCTTTTATTGGTTTGAAAAATTTTAGGCCCTGAGGAGAGTCAGTTAAACTTAGATTGGCCAACAAGGCGAAAGATATGTGTCGGCATTGCAAGAGGTTTGGCTTATCTCCATGAAGAATCAAGATTGAAGATTGTTCATAGAGATATCAAGGCTACTAATGTCCTTCTTGATAAAGATCTTAATCCAAAGATATCTGACTTTGGTTTGGCCAAGCTTGATGACGAAGAGAATACACATATAAGCACCCGAATTGCTGGAACTTAGTAAGTCCCTCCTTGTGTGTTGATTTTGTTTCTTCTCTTTGTTTCTTTATCTCCATGGCATATCAGAATTAAAAAAATAGAGGCAAACGACCGATTTTCCTCAACATATGAGTATTTTTTAGAAAATAACGTTTTGAAGAGAATTAAGTGATTTAGTCTTGTCAAAAGACATCAGACTCTCTCTTCATATATGGAAACTTTTCTATTGTAGTCGAGCATGAAGTTGAACATAATCATACCACTTGCAAAATTCTTGCTATTTCTATTCACATCTCTAATGGGCTCT
Source organism: Artocarpus hirsutus (assembly GCA_946598075.1). Lineage (NCBI taxonomy): Eukaryota > Viridiplantae > Streptophyta > Magnoliopsida > Rosales > Moraceae > Artocarpus > Artocarpus hirsutus. The sequence goes on along the minus strand of CAMOHE010050389.1, from coordinate 92,600 downwards.
CCTGGTTTTGCAGTGGATATATGGCACCTGAATATGCAATGCGCGGTTATTTAACCGATAAGGCAGATGTATACAGTTACGGAATTGTTGTCTTGGAAATTATTAGCGCAAAAAGCAACACTACTTACCGTTCAAAAGATGAGTGCTTTTATCTTCTTGATTGGGTAAATTTGCTTCCTAGTATTTTTTCTAGTTTGTTTCTTGAAATTCTTGACATACCTTTGCCTCAACTTTTAACTGCAGAACAACTGGATACCAAATTATTTCTCAACGTATTTCTATCTTTTTTGTTTTGTGCAAACATAGAGATTTAATCGTTCTCCATTGATAGAAACTAATTTGATTTACCTCATATAATTACCGGAGAATGTATTTCGCTCTTGCTCAAACAGTTTTTATACTTTAGAACTATGTTTTTAGCCTTCGACAGTCCTAATCAAAACTAAAGATTCATTGTGTGGTAAGGCTGAATTTTCATTACAACTAGAGTTTATTTGTCGTTTCTACTTTCTAGGCACATATTCTGGAAGAAAAAGGAGATTTGATGGAGCTAGTTGATCCAAGGTTAGGCTCGGACTTTGACAAAGAAGAGGTGTTGTTGACCATCAAAGTTGCCCTTCTCTGCACTAATGTCTCTGCAGCTGTTAGGCCTACCATGTCCTCTGTGGTGAGCATGCTTGAAGGCAAGACAGCCATTCAGGAGCTGATCCAGGATACAAGAGTATCAAGGGATGATATTTCCGTGGTGAGGGAACATTATCAAGTCATTCAAGAAGGGAATCCTGCTGACAGCCAGACACGCAGCATGTCAATTGAAGGACCATGGACCGGTTCTTCTGCGTCGGTTCCTGATCTCTATCCAGTCAATCCGGATTCCGACTATTGGCAGAGCAGGAACTAGAGATCTGTGGCAAATTGTATTCATCGTCAACCGTCTATACATCTTTATCTCATGTTAGTTCAACGTATCTTTTATGTTAAAGTTCAGTCTCATCTACATTTTTTTTTTTTTTGGGTGATAATGATAATTGTAAATTGTGAAAGTTAGTGTCTGACTCTTTTTTTTTGTTCTTTTCTTTGAGGGGAAGTTACTGTCTGACATTACCTGCTCTTTTTTCTTCTAAAAAAGAAAAACTCTTTTTATAGCCTTCCAAGCAATCAAGGATCATGCTATCTGGTATTACCTGACGAAGTTTAAGGCCTTTGATACTTTTTTTTTACCCACCAAGTACTCGAGGGGTGAAAATTTAGTATTTACAATTGCAAGAAAGGTCCTTTTTTTTGTTCTTGTTGTGCAAAACGCTCCTTTTCTCTAATTTCTTGTCTAAAAAGCTAAAATGAAATCTGAGATGGCTGATGGGAACAGTGGCGCACGGTGGGGGCAATGCGTGGCGGTGATGCGGGTGCTCAAGGCAATGGTGTTATGGTTGAGATAAGTGATGGAAGAGCTATCGGGCTGCTTGGATGCATGCTTTTGATTATTTTTTGTATTTTTGTTTTGTTTTGTTTTTTTTTGTTTTTTTCATGAAGGTAACTAGTAGTCACAATGAACACATTAATCACTTTTGCCCTTCCTTCTAGTCATGATTTGGAAGGGACAACGTAGTAATTGCGACTACAAGTTCCCAAGGAATTTATCAAGTATGGAGGCTCTGGAGGCTGCGAACTTGACTTTGGTTTTTGAGGGATTCCAAAAAAAGAGAGGGAGTTCAAGATAGGTGATCCTGGAAGCTTGACAACCCAGAAGTCTTTTTGTTAAATTTTTCTCTGAATTCCTTGTTGATGACCATAATACCCTTGATTTCACCTTTAAAAATTTTATTTGGAAAACCCCAATCCCAAACAAATTTAAAGTGTTGGTTGATACTTCTCGATAAACTGAATACTCACGATATTTTTTGCAGCAAAAGAAACCTTTTACCTTTCTCTAGGTTGGTGCATCCTTTGCAAAAGCAACGGGGAAACAGTGTATCATCTCCTCTTTCATTGTCCCTTCTATAGGTTATGGTGTCTATTACTGAAGAATTTGGGCATCGAGTGGGTGGTCCCTAAGAGTTGGGAGGAGTTAGCAAGTTCTTTACCAGTTCCAATCGTGATTCTAACTAATAAATAATGTAAAACTCTTACATGTTACAGTTCTTAGACTTAAAACTTTAGTTCTAACTAAAGTTTGACGAGCCTTGAGTCTGGTGGGGCATATGGCTTGAAAGAAACTATACAATTTTCTAGGGTTGTGAGGAGGAATTTTTAGTAATTTAATAAAGTTCTCACATGCTACAGTTTTTGGACTTAAAACTTTAGTTCCAACTAAAGTTTGAAACGGCCTTGGGGCATATGGCTTAAAAGAAACCACACAATTTTTGAGGGTTGTGAGGGGAAATTTATAGTCATTTAGTATAGATTTAAAGCAAATATTGCTTTGTAAATCCATTCTGAGAAGGATTTTAGTAATATTTTTTTTTGGATTTAATTAGAGATTGATCCTCCTTTTTTAGTCCTGTTTTCATTTTTTAGGAAACTTTTATTTTTAATTTTTTCCTCTAGTTGTAACTGTCCTTATTCGTTATTAATAATAATAGTTGCTTTTTTTCTTTTAAAAAAAATTGCAAAAAAGGGTGTAGATCGCGTTTAGGGTTGTTAGATGACAGTCGTGTTGTACAATGGAGAAAAGATAGATTTTTAATCAAAGACTTGGAGAAAATTCGAAAAAATATATGGCGGAGAAAATACCATAACTCTTATCTCTTTTTTTTTCTGGAAATTTTTTAAATTTTATGGCAGTCTTTGGAAAGTTCAATTTTGTAATATTTTCCAAAGCAATCATAAAATGTAAAGAATTTTGTGATGGTTTTTGGGCACATTCTATGATTAATTCCCGAAACTCCAAATACTATCTTTGGCTATTGCAACAGCTTTAAAGAAACCGTTATAAAGTATAAGAAAGTCCAAATGAGTACTTTAGTAGCGCAAGAGCATATCTTTTAATTTCAACTTGTACGTATTATTTTATTCTATTCTCCACAATTTCATTTTGTATGAGTGTTGTAATTGCTTTACCATATTCTGATGCTATGGTATTCATGTGAGGTGTTGTTTCCATAACAAAACAAGTGCAATTGAAGAAAATTATACTCGCGCTCTCAGACTGCCAATACTTGAAACGTCCCACGTTATAAAGTAGAGTAACGCTATGAATACAAATATGTGAAGGTTTTCCCATTCTCAAAAAAAAGAAAAAAAAGGTAATATTCTTCATCAAACATTGCTAATGTCCCGCCACGATAGGACTTGCGACAATGCCATTTCGCAAAGTTAAGCTTGATCCTTGAATAACTACAAATTATGTGAGGACGGGAAAAACTCTTTTCAGCCCCTTCGAGCAACAGCCCGGGCTCCTCACATGGGTGGGCCCACCATGTGGGACCCACGTGGGTCCCACATGATGGGGCCCACCTAAGGCCGGCAATTTCAGACACGGCACGATGATACGAAACAAAAAAGACACAAGATAAACGGGTTTAGACCGTACGTTTATTAATTCTGTTATAAATAGGTTGACATGAATAACACGAAAATAAATAGGTTAGATTCGTACTAACATGCTAAACACTCTTAACACGTTTAATTAAACAGGCCGTAAATATGTTGACACGGCACGACACGACCTATCCATTTATAACACATTTAAACTTAAAAATAAAAATATTTAAAATATTTATAGTAGGTTAGTATTAATTAAATATTGTGTTTTTGTTAATTTTTTTATTGGTTTTTTTTAAATTTTTTTAAATTTTTAGTTAATTAGGTAATAAACGTGTCATATACGTGTTGTTATCGTGTCAACCCGTCACGGCACGTTTAATAATCGTGTTAATCGTGTCGTGCCGTGTTACGTGTGCCATAGGCGTGTCGTGTTCGTGGTTGCATTTCTGGCACGTTTATTAATCGTGTCGTGTTTGTGCTCGGATTAAACGTGTCGTGCTGTAAACGTGTCGATATGAACACGGCACGAACATGATTATTGTCACTTCTAGGCCCACCCCATGTGAGGGGTCTAGGTCATAGGCCAACAGGACTATTTAGAACTGCTCTGATGAACTGTAGTAGTTTTTTGTTTTTTGTTTTTTGTTTTTTGCTTTTTTGTTTTTAATGATGGACCATCATAGTTTGTTAAAAATGATAAGTGCCTAAACTTTCTTGTTACTTTTTGTTTTTAAAAATGTGATGACCATTCCTTGTGTGTTTAATTTTGTCTCTAGAATTTTCCTCTAATAAAATTTGAGCAAATGATAGGTGCAAAAAACGCCAGTTTAACTACAAAGTTGAACATCAAAAGTGTTGAAGTGCGTTAAAATGATCTTTTCGCACTTAAGCTTGGCAAAATTTTGTCAAAACAGAGGTTTTTACTATGAAAGTAAAAACAAACAATGGTTGAATGTGATATGGCCCAAAACAATGGGAGCTTTATACATTTGCTACAGGAGCTTGGATTAAAATATGCCACTACAGAAAAACTTTTTTTTTTTTAAAATTGCCGCGCTACCACACCCGTTTTTCAGTGTCCTTCCCAAATTATTGTGGAGGCAGAATTGGTAGTAACTGAAAGAGTTTTTAGCTGAGTGGCATTTGTCAATCTCATTCTTCTAGACGTGGCACTTTTAATAATCTCCAAAACACACGACATTATTTGGGTAAATTACATATTGTGTCATATTATTATTTATTTTATATGTTAAGTTATATCACAAATAAGTATATATAATATTTATAAAAAGTAAATTTAAAAAAAAAAAGCTATTTATTAGGTATCTTATCCCAATTCAAAGTGAAAATTTCACTTTCTAAAAATGCCATAAAAAGTACCAATACATACACAAAACAAGAAAGACAATTATCAAGCGGTGGCGGAGGTTAAAAAAAATCCAGAGAAATAATATATATATGTGTGTGTGAGATATAATTAAAATTCTCTAAAAAAAAATAGAAAAATTAATTTTTTAATTGATTGAGGCGCAAGTAAAATTTATAAAAAAAATAAAATTATATCCAATAAAAAAAATCAAATCTCAGCAGGGCGTCCCGCTAAGATCAAGTCATCAAGTCCAATGTCGAGAAAAATTGAAATACGACAACGTTTGTGCAACTTGCTAGAAAATCAAGTGTCGTTGTACAACTTTTGTTACAGTACTTATCAGTGCACACATGAAAGTTACTTTGGTTGCCATCTTGTGGCCAACATGTTTATAAACCTCGACTATGAAAGGGGGCCACAAAAGCTTGAGCAATAATTGTTACAAGTAATATTGGACATTCTAAAAGTTGTATTCGGTTGGTTGTACTTGTTATCTAGATGAACTAATAATGCTTTTTTAATTGGGATTTTAATTTTGCCAGTTAGTAATATAGCAACTAAATGGCAATAAGTTTAATCAATACCTAGGTCCCACAAAGAACTAGAAGAATTGAGATTCTATTCTATTCACTAAAGTTTGAAAAAAATAACATGAAAAAAGAGAATGCTACCCCCTCTTGTGTATAATAAAAATTTAAAGGGTAGAGGAAGTAGAGCTTGAAAGGCCCTCCTTTCCTTTACAAGTGTATAGTCCTTCAAAGTTTTGTTTTGTTTTTTTTTTTTTTTTGATGAATTAAAGTGAAAAGATTCGAACTCTACCTTTTGTAGCGGAATTACTATTAAACCTTGTAATCACCGCGTATTTTAGAACACGTTTTCATGGTTAATGTCATAATAGAAACGTAATGCCATCTTTAACAAAGAAATTTATCTGTTGTCACGTTTTTTATTGATCATAGAGCACTCCACAACTCGACTAAGTGAATAAGAAAATAATGTGTTTTTCTTTTTACTTGGATAATAATTTATTGTTTTTGAGGATAATGGTTCAAATAGATATACCCAGGTCAGCGCATATACGAAGTTACTGATTTTGGATGTTGCAGCCGATTATGAAGCCAGCATATTTGAGCACCTCTCATGCTCCAATAAACGTCGTGTATAAACTTGGATGTCGTTTTCCTTTGTTATTCGAGAACAAAATGGCTCAGCTTTCTATCGTGTGCATGTGATTTTATTCAAAGCATCGTGCAGTTGTGTATTCATCCGTTCAAATTTTATCAAACGGTTCACCTATAATTTCACATAGATGGGAACACAAGTTGTTTCCCATTGTAGAATTTCTTTTTTTATTTTTTTTTATTTTGGTTCTTTTAATATGATTATCCAAAACCCTTTTAATATAGGAAGTAACACTCACTCTTCCAAAATGCTAATGCCAAGTTATTATCACAATGGTGTATTACGTATTGTAAAACCTAATTAGCAATTTGTGGCTGTGTCAACTTATCCAAATTAGTAAATTTTGCCTAAAATACATTTTTTTTTTGTGTGACATACAATGACTTTTCATCAAACCAAATCGAGTACCTTATTTACTACGTTATATTATAGAGGAGAGAAACGAAAAAGAGTATAATTTTTTTTTTTAAGGGGAAAAAAGAGTAGAATTTTACTTCTTCATATATGCCTCATTAAAAAAAAAAAAAAAAAAAAGGTGAATGGTAGTCACTTAATGATATCGAGTTTAAGGGCACTTAAAATTTTTAACCTCTTAATTTTTAGATATAAATTTCATAAATTATTGAGTAAAATATCATTTTGATTTACTGGTATTTTTAATTTGTGTTTTTGTATAATATTAAAATAAAAAAAATAACAGAACTCAGTAACATAACATTTTAAGTTACTTCAATACAATGCATTTTAAGTATGTTCTCGTTGATAATTTGGTTTATTAATTTATCTCCGTAGTTATTTTGTTGGTTTTTGAGAACTTTGTTAGTGTTTTAATTTGTTTTTATAGGTCCAATGCAAGAGGGATCAAAAGGAGGAACTTTAGAGGAAAAAAAGAAGAAGTTTGTGAGTAGTCATGGGCGTTGCAGTGCCAAAACTAGTGCAATTCCAGCACATTGTAGCGTTCCTGCCAAAGAGGACCGGTGTTGCAGTGCCACTTCCACCTATTGTAGCGCCGTAGCTAGAATTAAGCAACCGCTACAATGCCATCTTTGGCTGTTGTAGCGGTCGACTTTGAGCCCTAAGGTTTCCTTCTACACTCTTGGTGGCGCTACAACAAGAAATCTATGTGCTGCAGTGCTCGGACACATAGAGCTGACATTTTGTAGCAGATTTGAGTAGAATATAAAAGGAAAACGTGCAATATCTTTTAGGGAGCCTTCTTGGAGAATAATAATAATAAAAAGACAATCATCAAAAGAGGAAAATCCAAGGTTTAGGTGATCTCTTGAGGGCTCAAAAAAGATTGAAGGTTGGGAGCTTGGCAACAACAACTCGTTCTTCATTTCTTCTTCTCTTTATCTCTTTTTAACTCTTGAACTTGTATTTTCCTTAGTTTGAGCTTGAACATGGATTTGATTTGTGATGTGATTATGGTTACACATATGAGATATTTGATGTTTAGCTTAACTTCTAAAGCTAGGGGGTATGATGTAGCTTGATATCGACTATGTTTTGAAATTTTAATTGATTTGTGATTGAATTTCATTTCGAACTATTTGTGTTTCTCTATTTTTTATGTTTTAATTTATTTGCCCAATGAATTAGAGATTCTAGATGTGTGGATTTAGTGTTTGTAGCTTTCCTAAATTTCTCATATTACATTACCATTTCCCCCCTTACAAATTATGGAAAAATTCTTGCTAAGAGGTGTTTTCTTAAATCGAACATTTCAAGATCCGTTTTGGCCTTTTAATGAAAAATAACCATTTTGCCCTTGACGGGACTTAAAACTTTCGAAACCTATTTTAAACAAAACCTACGTTTCTTTGTTACTCATAACATTATGAAAGACCAAACATTGGTTTTGTTTTGTGAGGAATCTATTTATCAAAACTTTATGGTTTTGACCCATAATATAAAAATCTTGTTGATTACGCCTTAATGTATTTCTTTTTCTTTACTTGAAAAAAACCTTAAATCCTTTCAAACTTAGAATTTGTGGTTACTCACTGCCCATTGCAATGCAAAAAACTCACAATTCTTAGTGAAAATTCAGTTTTATACTGTTTTGGAATTTTGGCACGAAACACAAAAATCTTGACTTGTTTGCCTCCGGGACCGAAAATACTCATCTTATGTCAAAACGTCAATTTTTTTTTTTTTTTTTTTGCAATGATTAAAACTTTCAAGAGTTCCTTAGTCTAATTCAAACCATTTCAAAAACATTTTTCTTTTTATGAAACTTTGTACTTAAAATCTCGTAAAATTCATACTTAAAATGGGTACGAAATTTTCATAATCCGTCTGTGATTTCTAATAGTTTCGATGAGATCTACAATTTTTTTTTTATTTTAACTTTTCTCAAAATCATTCATTTTAATGGCGTTCATGAAAAGGCAAAACAAAAATCAATAGTTTTTGGCTTATTCCGATTTGAATGCAAGCGGGATCTCTTATGAAAATTGTCTGGCTTGACATTTCCAATAAATTACATGTCCAACTCAAAAAAAAGTTTGGCCTCTAAGTTCTTCAAAAACTCATTTTTTTGAAAACTAATTAAACATTGCATTTTTGACAAAGTTTAACAAGCTTTCTCTTTTTTGCTTTAAAACCTTTGTTTTCAATCCTTCAATCTCATTATCATTAATATAATGTCCAAACTAAACATGTTATAACTTTTTCTTTGCATGCCATGACCAAAATAATTTTATCAAACACTTTAAATGCTTAAACTTTATGTTTATAACAAAATTTGTCAAAACTTTTCTTTAGCTTTCATTGATCCATCATTATCATCCATAAATTACATAACATAGTCATATAATCATACCATAATATCCTCTTAACATGCTATAGTCCAATACGTTACAAAATCAATCATAGAACCTATGAAAATCAACAAACTTTCAAGACTAAGATTTTGGGTTCTTACCATGAGTTTTCTCAAGCTTTTTAATTCTCCACTTAAGTACTTGGATTTTGTTAATCCTTCTTAGCAAAAACTATAACAAACTCCATGAAAATCCCACTAAAACCTATACAAAAATACTAGAAATATCAAGAGAAAAGCTTAGGTTTTACCTCTAAAATTCCTTAAATCTTACACCTCTTGACTTTACTTCAAAACACGATTTCGAGGCTTAGAGTTATCAAAATTTTGAGAGAAAATAGTATAAAAATGTAACGCCCCTCTTACGGATGTCACAAATATCATTACATTCGTTCCTTATTACTTATAATTGTAAAATAAACTTTTTGATAAAAAGGTAATTTGGCAAAACATATCCAAGATCCATACATAACATTTTTTTAATATACATTTCAATATTTAATAACTTAATCTATTATAATAAATTACTCGATAATAAACATCTATTAAATAGTTTACCAATACCATTGTAAATTGAATAACTTTTAAAACATCCTTGAAAAACTACTCATAGTTCGACAGGCTGAACTTGTGGATTTGGCAGGCCGAAGGTCAACCATCCGTAGGTCGCCTAAGGCTCTACAAAACAGGGTTTCAAAATTCGAAAAGATCGACAGGGCGGTATAGAGTAATCGATAGGCCGATCCATACATCGGTAGTCCGACCAGTAATAGTTGGCAGGCCAAACTGTTATTAAAAATTTTGTTTTAAAACAAGTCTTAAAGTTTCAAATGCGGAAGAAAATTGATAAAATAATAAAGTTAAAGTGTCATGGTTCAAATCTTAAAAGTCCATCAAAGAAACATACTTAAATTTATAAAATGTAGTTCATAAATTTGAAAACTTCTTTTCTTGGCGTCTTCCGTTTGCAATTCATCGTCCTTAGCTCACACGCCCGTCAGTGTCCTCCACCTATTCTATAACTCTCTTACCTTTATCTACAACATGATGTAAACTTGAATAAGCTAATGCTTAGTAAGTATATTTGTAAATCTCACAACTTAAAACATTTTATGAACATCATCATCATCATCATCATCATAGTGCACTAAGCACATTTTCATGGGAACATATCTTTTTTTACATTGACCATATTAAAACTTTAAACATTTTATCTTAAGGGCCCAACTGTTGTACCATAACGTTATCATCATAGGCGCACCATCATGAAATGAGAGGGGTAGTTAATCCCAAACCAAACATGACATCATAACTTATCATAACATAACATAACATAACATAACATATCATTAGGTGTGCAACACTTATTTAAGTGATACATATATACATATTTATACTTTCATACTTTGAAATACGTCATCATCATACATGCAAAACTTTTGAACATCAAATCTTTCATATGTGAAATAAAATGAAATCATTGTAAAATCATCGTCAAAAACATAATTTCTTACTTTCACAATCCTTATCATGTTACAAGTGAGAATGTACTTACCTTAATAAGCTTATTTAACCTTAATTTGTAGGTGACGATGCCGCAGTCTCGATGTGCTCACTTCTCATTATGTTCATGTCATACATTCATAAAAATGGCAATTAACATATATTTTTAATGAATTAATCACCACAACATAACATCCATTTCATGTAACATCACATACACATTCATTTCTTGAAAACATAAATTTATAACATGTTTCATTAATCTTAAGACATTAAATCAAAGCTAATAACACAAATATATATTCCTAACCTTCATGAATTCAAAACTTAATAACTTTACATACTCACATAATTAGAACACCAAATTTGGTAGGAACAAAGATAACATTTAAACATATCACCATGATTTTTCATTTGTCACAAAAATCACATTTAACAATTTAAACAAATCACATAACATACAATACATATTCTGCCAATAATACAATTCAGTGAGCAATCCCTACAAACATTCACATAATAAATTATTTACATTCCAAAATAATTCCATAAAAATCCTACATACATTATACACTAAGAATCTCATCATATCCCAAAAAAAATCACCTCTAAATAAATTTCATATAATCCAAAACATGCATTAAAAGACAGGGGCAATAATAATTTCCATTGTGTCAGGCAGCGAGTTACATATATTTATCACATTCCAATAATTAAAAATAAATTATTTGGGTGCTAAAATTCTTATGACAACCTTCTAACATATAATTACAGAAGTACAAAATATTTCATCATCAAAATAATCTCATTAAATCATTCAAAAACTTCATGCAATAACAATCTCTCTATTCATTGATAAAACAGTCTTAAAAACCTAGTCCTAATGAAAATTTCACAACTCATAAAATATTAATAAAATCATCACCAAACTTTTCAGTCCATAACTTAACATATACATGAACATATTTGCCAAATTTCTTGCAAAATAACATTCATTTGTATTATGAATAAAACCTACATTTTTGTGCATCACAGACATTCAGCAATACTTTCCTATGAGTAGCAGAGAGAAGAAAATGCATAACTAATCATAGAAAAATCCAATTAAAGTGAAATTTTGAGGGTTAGCATATAACACATACGTGAATAACATATTAAAAATTTAGACCAAAATGAAATTTGTAGAGAAAGATATGGTAGTCGCATTACAGGAGGAAAATACGTTTTAAAAAATACCAAAATTGAATTCATACCTTAAAACAGATTCTTCTCAAAACTCCTTCAAATTCACCCAAAGAAATTTCAATATTTCTTACAAATAATAGTAGAGATATGAAAGGGAGAGGAAGGAGAAAACGTGAAGAAGAGAGAGAGGGTGGGAGAGAAAATCGTAAAAGAGAAAGAGAGCGTTTACGTGAAAAATGAAAATGGTGAAAAGGGAAGAGATATTCTCTCTTTAATTTTAGGATTTTTCTAATTAATTTGAGGCAAACTTCACGTAGGGATGGAGGAGATTAAGGAAAAATCAATAATTTAGCTCCACTTACCATATTTCACCTCTTCAAAATCGGAAACCATAATCAATTAAATCTAATAAATCAAAAGTCAACTATTTCTTTTCCTTAATTGACGAATTAATCTAAAAATACATCAATCAATCACATTAAATCAATCAATTTTATCCAATCACATCCAATCATCATTGTCACAAATTTTGAGTATTTTTGCTGATTGCTCGTCAGTAGTCTTCGGCCTGTCGATCACTCAGTTAGGCCTGCCGAAGATTTGGGGTCCGGCCTGTCGATTATACTCGTCGGTATGCCGTTCCGTGAGGATCATTTTGACTTGCCGAACTAAATGGTTCGGTCTGCCGATCTGCCTTAACATACTAGAATTCATCAAAGCATTAATTATCACAAAAATTTTAATTAAACATACAACATTAACAACATGACCATTTTGAGCATATCGATTCCACGTGACCGTCACCTGTCATAACACTTAAAATAAATGGTTAGTACCATACTTTATATCAAATCTCAATACACATATTAATTAAGAAATTACTTAACATTGTTACATATTTGTCATAAACTGTTACATAGAATTCGGCAGGTGTTACAAGAAAGGGGCGGTTTTTGCATGGAGAAGATGAGTTATCTTCTTGTTTCATCAGGAAAATTTGATGGAGAAAAAAGAGAGGAATTTTTTTTTTTTCGGAACTAATTCTTTTGCCATTAAGACACATCATGGGGGCTAAAATGCCACAAATTGCCCTCCCTCATGCACCAAAATCTGGTTTTACAACTAAAAAGATGTGGCCAAATTTCCATCATAAAAGTGTCCCTTTAATGGATATTTTCACTTAGGTCCCTAATTGGAAAAATAGTTAATCTGTGGACCAAATTGTAATTTTCAAAAAGTTGCTCCCATATATATCCAAAACCGGTTCCAAAGAGGGAGATGTAGCATTCTCTTCCATCCTTAAGGTGTCCTTGAGGGCCCCACATTATTTTTTTTACACAGTCCAATTTTACACTATCAGTATTTCTCTTATACTGTCAGTATATTTCTTACGCTGTTATGAGCTTACATAGCATTGCCTACTTATCTATATCCTCTACACAATGTAATTGTTATACTTTTTAACTTTATTAGTATAATTCTTATACAGTATAATTTTATACTGCTTATTTTTATATTGTATAATTTTTTATGCAGTATTTTTTCTTAAATTGCATTTTTGTTTTAAAGTTTATTGCAATACATTCTACAATAATTAAGCTTTTTAGCTTATTTTCATATTATTTCTTTCTTGTTTAAAATTATGGCATGATTTTTAACTTTAAAAATCCCATTTTTACCTTTATGAAATTTATCGTAAATTTTGATTTAAATAATAATCCTGGTGACACTCTTTATGCTTTTAAAATATTTAACAAATTTTGGAGCATAAACTTTAGCTCACAAAATTTTTTCATAATTTACTTAACATAATCCTTAATTATTGCATATTTAATGCACAAGAAATTCTTGGGTGTCACACATTCTTTGTTGGCTGCCTCTACAACTGCTTAACAAATCTTCTTTGGCTCTGTACAAACTGTGTCATTCACAATCATGAATCTCATCCTCTATAAAGCTCACCCTCATCATGATGGTGTACGCTTTCTTCTTAGCTCTATTCTTGACTCTTGGGTGAGCAATTTGTTTTGACTTGTGTGAAGAATTGTTGACTAAAAAAGAAAGGAAAAAAGTTCAAGAGAGTATGCATACTAGTTTTTGAAGTTCATAGGAGCAAGATGATATAGTTACTAAAGTTTAGAGGGCAAAAATAAAATTTTATGGACAAAATGTTACAAAAATAGGTATTTTTGCTAAAGTTAAAGTTCAAAGAGTATTTTTACTATTTTAAAGTTTGAGAGATGTATATGCATGTTAACTGTAGGAGAAAGCTAATATAATTACGAAAGTTCAAGGGTAAAAAATTTATCTTGAAAAATGAGAAACTTTTATCGTAAACTATGAAAAAAAAGAAATTAATCTTCAAGGCATAAGTTTGAACAATTAAGTTGTTATTATGTCTCTAACAAATGGTACTATTTTCAATCTATACGTTAATAATGTGATTTTTTTTTTAAGATAGGTAAGGCCTTCAACTGGATGAGGAATTTATTAAAACGAGCCGAAAATAGTTAAGGTACAGTCAAAGGTCCAAAGACATAGAACCAAGTATACAAACAGACTCAAAGAACCTACTTGAGATTCTGTGCCCCAATTGTTGGAGCTAGACGAAAACCTAACCCTAGATGGAGCTAAACTCTGACTCACGATGTTCCCAATGACTGCAGAAAAGATCCATACCTTGACGCATTCCCGACTCAAGACACCACCCACAAATCAAGAGGCAAGGGGAAACCAGCCTCTAGCTCAAAACCAGACTACAATCACAACATAAAGACAACAAACATAACATAGAGGGCTGGTGGGGAAAACACTGCCCTTATTACAACAAACATAGAAAACAAAAACAACATAAAACACAGCTCTAGAGTGTAGCCTCCATCGTGATCCCTGAAGACGATGTCCCTTAATGCCAACTACCCAAAAGCCTCAGCCACCTATCCACCGGAAAGTTCCCATGGCCCTCCATGGACATTTCCCTGGCCAGCCACGATCTAACTCAACCCGCCCTTATTCTGCAGCACGAAGCCACCCACGGCCACCTGTAGGCCCCTCAATGCTAGCGAAAGGAAAAAGGTAGCCAAATCTGCCCAACCCGCTGCAGCCCTACATGGCCGAGCCATCTCCCCTGCCCATCCGACCCAACTTGATCTCGCAGGAGATCGGAGCCTCCCATGACTATTGCAGACGACTACAACTCCTCTTTCCTCAGACTTAGATTGGGTACGGCAGGCCTTCCTCGCCCTGCTTTGCATCGGTACTCTGACGCAAGACAAAACCTTCTCCCCAGGCAGCATGAAGCCCAAAACCACATAGATTGCCTGGCGACTATTCTCTGGACAAAGAACGGTGACTAGTTGACCGACGGCGTGTCAACCCACCGACCTTAACACACACACCCTCTCTACTTTTCTCTTTCTCGTTCTCTCTCTCTAAAGGCTGTCTTACTTCTCGACAATTTACGTTAAAAATGTGATTTGGCGATTTAAAACCTTCTCTTACTCATGTCCCATTTTTTGTATCTTTGAACAAAATTCTCCAAAAATAGGGTAGTAGTCATGTCAACTTTTTGCTCCGCAAAAGATTCCAGCTACTGCCCAACGCCAACCAACTTCTCTCTCCTTTTTTTTTAAGACTCTTTCACTGTGTAAACCCAAAAGGCATAGAAATTAGTAAAGGAAAATATGTTTCTCATTTTGGACCATTTAATGTGGCATTTTCACCTCTCTCATTCTTTCTTTCACTTTTCTATTTTTTAATATTTAATTTTATTAACCGCAAGAAAAAGAGCAAAGCAAACTGACAGACAGTCTCTCTATATATAGAGAGAGAGCAGAGAGAAACAAGAATGAGAGAGAGAGAGGTTTCTAGTCCCATATTAACACTCTTCTCCCAAATCTCTCTCTCTGTATAGGTTTATTTGATAGTATTTAGAGATGGGTTTCTGGTCTCACCACTCTGTTATTACATTTTCACTTGTTCTTGCTGTTGTTCTTCATTACTTGCCCCAAGCGAAGGGCATAACTTCTGAGTGTGATTTCTACAAAGGAAGGTGGATTTTGGACAACACTTATCCACTCTACGACCCCTCTGCATGTCGTTTTCTTGAGCACGAGTTCACTTGCCAGAGGAATGGCCGACCTGATCTTCTTTACACCAAATACAGATGGCAACCACAAGACTGCAATTTAG
Source organism: Artocarpus hirsutus (assembly GCA_946598075.1). Classification (NCBI taxonomy): domain Eukaryota; kingdom Viridiplantae; phylum Streptophyta; class Magnoliopsida; order Rosales; family Moraceae; genus Artocarpus; species Artocarpus hirsutus. Next base: position 76,860 of record CAMOHE010050389.1, on the reverse strand, counting down.
TAAGGTATTGTCCTTCTCTTTCTCATCTCTCTGCCAAATTTTTATTTTTTATTTTTTATTTTTTATTTTATATTATTCTGGGCAATGCTGAAATTTTGATTGCTATATCATGATATGTGTTGTGATGATGAAAATGTTTGATTATAGCTTATCATTTTCTTATTCTGAATTTTGATTTCATACACTGCTTCCTCATCAATACCATCATTAAGTCCCTGAAAAATTGCCGACTTTTCTGTGCTATCATGCAACTGATTTATATGCTTTAAATAATATTAGATGGAATTTACTATAAAAAAAACATATAAATCATGTCAAATGAGTTGGCAAGCAATTAATTTTTTTTTTTTGGCACAAGTTTATGCTTTTACCATGTCAAGGTGATGCAATCAATTAGGATATGTTTTTCAATCAAAAAAATTAGGATATGTTTTTGCAATAATCTCTAAGCATATGATACTAATTATCTTCCATGGGTAGAGGGATAGTGATGTACAACTTTATGGTCTAACAGGACCCTGTTGGTTAGGCGCCACAAGAAGAGCAAAAGCCAAAAACAATTGTCTTTATATATAAAGTTCTTTTTTCCATTTGGCAGTGAAGTTTGACACTGGAAATGATGATAACCCCACCCATTAGAGTGACACAAAACTGTGATATTGTTAGCAGCTTACTGGTTGTCGTGTGGTAGTTGGTTTTCTTGAGGCAGCTTGTGGGTGGAGCCGGACATCTCGTGAAAATGAATTAAAAAGTGAAATAAAAAATTAAACCAATAAATTCAATCCGACGGTTCAAAATAGTCATATAACATTTTTCCTTTTCCAGTAGATTCTGATAAAGTATCCTATCAGAAAAATATGATCGGATTAGATCTTATTGTTTGGAAATGCGTTATACTTACCGACAAAAGATCCTATTTTTCATAACTATTACTGGATTGTTTAACATTTTAGGTATAATTAAAGTTTTAAGTTTAAAATCTATAATATACTTTTGTTTATTATAGCTACAGTAAATGTCGTGAACTTTGCATTATTCATCCTTAAAACTGATAAGTTGAAACTTATATACCAAATGGACGCTACAGAGTTGTCGAGTCTTTTGGCGAATTGGTAGGGGCTTTTAGAACACAAGTCCAAGTCTAAAGATGCATAATTCTCTTCTAAATTTGACAGATTTTTGTGCCTTTTATAATTCGGTAGAGTCACCAATCAGGATGCTTGGTCTTTAATTTTCACAACTTGTCATTTTTAAACCATTTCTGTATATTTTTCTTATTTTTATGAAAAATTGGTAAAAAGTGTGCGCTATTGTCAACGGTCATATATATCTATTTTTATTGATATACGATGTATCCAAAATTGAAAAGTAAAATTCCATTTTCAAAAAGAATGGAAAAGGAAAATTACAGCGAAAAAGGGGGGAAAAAAAGCTTTTATGAAGGAAATCTAGTTGCAAATTACAAGCGGCTTCCCTTTTCCTTTCTGTTTTTTTTTTTAATCGATGCTTTTCTTTTATTATTTACTTTTGATATATTTGGAAAAAAATTTTAAAAATAATTAAACGATTAGATCGGTGCTACAAATTTGTAAACAAATGATATCAGCTGTACTCATGCAAGCTCTAACGACTAGGGGTAGCAATAATCGTGTTCGTACCGTGTTATTGTAGGCACGTTTACAGCACGACACGTTTAATCCGAACACGAACACGACACGATTAATAAATGTGCCAGAAATGCCAACACAAACACGAACACGACACGCCTATGACATGTTTAACACGGCACGACACGATTAACATGATTGTTAAACGTGTCGTGACGGGTTGACACAATAACAACACTCATACGACACGATTATGACCCAATTAACTAAAAATTAAAAAAAAAATAATTAAAAAGCCAATAAAGAAAATTAACAAAAACACAATATCTAATTAATACTAACCTACTATTAATATTTCAAATATTTTTATTTTTAAGTTTAAATGTGTTATAAATGGACGGGTCGTGTCGTGTCAACACATTTACGGCTGTTTAATTAAACGTGTTAAGGCGTGTTAGCACGAATCCAACTCGTTTATTTTTGTATTATTCGTGCCAATCCATTTATGACACAATTAATAAATGTGCGGTCCAAACCTGTTTATCTCATGTCATTTTTGTATCATGTCATCGTGTCGTGTCTAAATTATCGGTCCTACTGATGATAGGATGTGAAATTGAGTTAAACAGTATTCTGTTTATTCAGCATGTGTTCGAAAAACAAATTGAAGCGCGTTGCCAATAAGAGGGCGCGTGGTTAATTCAGTTTTTCGCTGAAGAATGTGTGCGGAAAAACCTTTTTTTAACTAAAAAAAGAAGAAAAAATGTGTCAGTCTGTTGCTGCTACTATTCCACGCGCATCGTGAGGCGATTGGGCCGTACGTCAACCTGATAGCAATATTTTTATTTATTCTTTTATTTCTTTTTTGCTAGAAAAATAACAATATTTGTTTGCTTGAACTTGTATTTAATGTTCGTGGCTGTAATGTTGTTGGCTTTCATTAACGCTGCTGGGTTGTGCAGTTTTTTTCTTTTTTTTGTTTTTTTTAACCCAGATGGTGCTTCGGTGAATCATGAATTCAGTTGTTTGTATTTTTTTTTCAAATATTCTAATAATATTTTAGCCCTAGGGAAATAGTTACTGCTAGAGGTTGAGTTAGATTCGAGATAAAATTAATTGACCTTTTGGCATTTTAGTTTGGACTAAAATTTTAAGTTTTAAAACTATAATATATAAAATATTATATTATAACAATTTTTTTTTTATCGTAAAAAGACGCTATGGAAAATATTATTAAGCCTCGTGGAAACCTATGCATGACTGACAATGAGTGGGCACTGTTGGTGGGTTCCACATGGGTCCACTGATGAGGCCCACCACCATCTAGTGTAACGGTCCAACTGTTCCTTTGGGTTGGATGGTACTAATCTAACACTAAATGCCATGCCCGTATGATTGAATTCTTTTAATGGACAGGCAGTGTGTGTGTGTGTGTATATATATATAAATATATATATATATTTTTTTTTTCTCAAAGAGAGAATAACTTTTCGTGGATGTGTCGGTTACCATTTTTGAGACTCAAGTAGGGGAGAATAAAATTTCACCTATTATTGTGTAGTAAATGATTGGCTAACTTTTTTTTTTTAAAAAAAAAATAAAACTTCATTCAAACTAAAAATAGCATAAATAAAGTCACATATGTCACCTATTATGGACAAACTTGACCCCAAACAAAGACCAGATCCATATACAAGCATCGAGAATCAAAGGAAAAAGACTCACTTGACACATAAAATAGAGCTCAAGACACCACAACAGTCTATAGACCAATCGACCGAGACCAAACCTTTCTTGATGGAGGCATATACAACCCGACCTTGACTCATATCAAACTGAAGATCACCACACACATCATTGCTAACCAACGAGTGTGAAATACTAACAAAAAGCATAGACAACATACAAAACAGATACATCGGAAATCCTGTTGCATTTATTTTAAATAAACAAAAGCATAACCTAGATAAAAACAGAATAAGGGAGATAACCCTTTGACAAAAGAGAACCTGCTGCCTCCACCGTTTAGCCCCCTCTAGGCAATCTGCGTCACGGCTAAACTTTCGATGCCCCTACTCAAATCTCTCCACCATGTCACCCATAGCCACTAATCCGATGCACTAAGACCAGCCTCCATCGACAACCTCTCCAATTCGTTGTATCCTACTGCCACCAACTTAGACCTTTGCCTGAACTAGGTCCCCCATGGCTTCCCTATATTTCCACAACGACTAAGCTCCCCCATTGCCTTGGATCTCTCAACCTCCACCCCATCTGCCTGCAACCATCCCTCCTCGGTCACATTAGCCTTTGACTCTGCCACTTCCAACCATAGCGCCCTCACCCAAATCTCACAGGTGCATATCTCTGCTAGCCGTCAAACCTCTTGTCCCCAATAGTGTAGCTCTGATATTTTGGCCAAGATTATGGTTCCTCCCATACTAACCCAATCACCCACCCCCTCTCACAGGTGATAAGCCCAATAGCTAGCTTGAAGGCAGCACCAAACCTTGGCCCTAGGGGAGAGAGGGGGCAGCTAAAAACAATAGAGAACAAACCCTAACAGAGACTTTGTTAGAAAGGGAGAGGAAAAAAAAATGATATGCTTACTTTTGGTACAGGTAATTCATATGTAATATCTGGTGTCATTAAGGACTCTTAAACTCCTTCAAAAAAAAAAAAAAAAAACTTAAAGAATCAAACTACTCTTCCTAGCATACAGAGTGGTTTGTTTTCAGAGGTTCAAATGCTGAGTGGAAGTCTGAGATTACACCTCACATATCCTTATTAGCATATTCCGTGGAGAGAGGTGATGCGCTCCACGACGAGGAGAATTTTCTTCAATAAACCAAAAAAAAAAAAAACTTTCAAAAAAGAATTACACAAATGCTCTTTCTTTTTTGAAGGATAGATAACTTTCCCTGCAAAGAAAAACAAAGAAAAGGTACAGAAGCAAATACAATACAGAGATGCTAAAATTTACGTCGGTTGAATTTTGATTCAAATTGGTCTTAATTTGATGTGACAATCTAAAAAAGACTACTAATAAATGATGATTTTTATGTTAGTAAAAAAAAATTAAGATTATAGTTGGCATCCTTAGCATAACTCGTCTTTGTATAGGAGACGAATGTGAAAGTTTTCACATTTAGGCATAAATTTATGTTAAAAAGAGTGTCATGTTTAAGAAAATGTTTTCAAGGTGACGTTGGAACAAATCCAGTAGTAATAGCATTTTTCATTCAATAAAGTAAAATTGTTAGTACGATTATATAACACTCAATTTGTTATAACGTCACACTCAAAATATAATGCAATAGTAGTAACATGGTGCATTACACTGAAGCAGATTAAGTGATACACAAACGTATTTAAGATTTACTATGTCCAACGAAGAAATATTACCAATACTAGACTGGTCTTAGTATCAGAGTTTAGACTTTGCCCATATTTAACTCAATTAACGGAGATTGTTCACAGTCTTTTAACATCGATTAGGCTTTGTTGATGCCTTGATGTAAATGAATATTTGTCCTGTGCAAGCTAAAATGGACCACGGTAGGTGCAAATGTGAAAGCAATTACAACTATATTCCCTTGGATGTTTTTAGAGTAAAGAATCACGGGGTTCTGCGGTGCATTGTCCATGTGACATGCCGTTTCATTCGAGTTTTTTTTAATTGTTATTTAAGTTTTTTTTTTAATTGTTATTTAAGTTTTTATTTTTTTATGGCAATATTTGTGATTAGAATCCGAAAATAATTTGTCGTTAGATATCTATCTTTCAGTCATCAGATCTACGAAAAAAAAAAAAAGATTTTGATTATATCTGAAAATAGTAGAGTCCTCATCCCCTAAAGGGAAAGAACCTTTATCCCTAGAGCTGCTAAGTTTAATTTGATGTAATCTATAAATTTACTTATGAAGAGACACCAAACAAGGGTGTTGCAATCCAAATAGCTGCAAGCACAAAAAGCATAGTCAAGTTGATAAGTGTTGAGTTACATGTTTATATGCTAAGATTTGATTCCAAGTTGATATTTATATATATTTTTTAATTTCAGTAATTTATCTTATTTATTCCCATAAGTTTATATTTATATATATTTTTTAATTTCAGTAATTTATCTTATTTAGTTCCATATATTGCTACTGTTATGCTGTTAATTAGTCCAATATTAGTATCAAATTTTAGAGTTTAGAGTTATGTCATAAGCAAGGAAAACTGTAAAATTAAGTTGGAAACAAAACACTTAAACTGTGGGAAAGCTTTTGGATTGTAGATTTGATGGAGAGGATTTCTTGGAGAGATTAAGAGGAAAGAGCATAATGTTTGTTGGAGATTCTCTAAGCCGAAATCAATGGCAGTCGCTCACATGCATGCTTCACTCTGCAGTACCTAACGCCACTTACACCATTACAAGAGCAGATGATGTATCCATATTTGAATTTACGGTACGTTATTTTCTTTTAGCTTCACGTGGTTACTTTAAATTGTTCTACTGGCTATTATAATTGTATGCTGCCACTTGGTAAAAAAAATGACTATACAAACATAAAATTTTATTACATCATATTAATGGGAGTAAAATTGCACCGCTCTATCTCAAATTATTTGCTTTTTGTGTAATGTATCTTGAACTTTTAATTTTAGCATTTTGGCAATATGCACCTTGAATTTTAAATTATTGATAATTGAGGTCCAATAGTTAACAAGTATTAAAAGGCATGGACAATTTTGGTCGTGAGATTGACACGTGAGTTTTTTTAAAACTAGAGCTCTTCATTTAAAAAAAAATTGAAGCTCAACGCGTAGAAAAAAATACTAAATCGAAATTAAAAATAGCTAATGAATTTCAATTACTAATGATTTCAAAGTTCAGGAATTAATTTTACCAAGATAAAAGTTCAGGGTGTATTATACAAAAAAACGAATAGTGTTAAGATATTTTTAAGTATTGTAGAATTTTACTAGAATATAAAGAAGATTATAAGAGAAATCACCTACCTCTATATTTATTTCTAATTCATATATATATATATATATATATATATTTAAAGGCATATCAAGTATAATTGGAGAAACCGAAACACATGAGAGGTAAGTTTAAATACCATTGCTAAAACACATGAACAAAAAGACCAATCCGCTGCTAATTTTGCGCCAGGCTAGTCTCAACACACTCCACACTTTTATTTTAGACAAGTATCTCATAAAATTGCATAATTTGGAATCACGGAGGGATTTGGGTTAGTTGGTCATTTTTCATGAAATGAAGGGTTGTGAGTGTCAATCTAAAACATCACATGAAATTTCTGGTCTGTCTTCAATGAAATTAAAACATTTTCAAGACTTTTAACTTTTGTCATCATTGTACCAACCATGTGGTCCTCTCCTTAGATGCCCATTTTTTGCCTTTCACGGGGCTTGTTTCAGAATGCCTTTTTCAGACAATTAATTGGCCCCAAAATATTTGTCCGCTTGTGTGACTTTAGAATGTTAATTTTCCCCGTGTCAATTTGTGTTGAAAATTTTCACTTTTGAGGAGGGGGAGAGGTACCACCATTATTGAGTGGAATTCAACGTGACTCAAACCCTCAACTTATTATTAAAGTGAAAAGACTTACAACCAACTAGGCTGCCCTCACACATCGCTTCAATGTATTCTAGAAACTTGAGAAAGAAGTGATAATTATAAGCTAACAAATCAACATTAAAATGATAACAACTCCAAAAACAGTAAATCCTAACAAAACCTTTAAATAACGGTAATATTTTTTTAAAAAAATTATATACTAACCGTATTATCCTAAGGAATAACTAGATAGTGTTTTTCTTGTTGCAAAACATATCATGAGAATGAGAAGTGACCTAAGAAAGACGTGTCGGTGATAATTATATGCTAACAAATCAACATTGAAATGAGAACAACTCCAAAAATAAGTAATATCCTTACAAAACATCTAAATAACAATAATATCCGAAGAAATTATATACTAACAGTGTTAAAAGAACAAATTCTGTTTGCCTCTTTTTTCCTTATTCTTTCCTTCGTTGTAAAAGAAATCATAAAATGAAAAAATAAAATCCTTACAAAAACTCTAAGAACACTAATGCTAAAGACAATTTGATATATTATAATCATATAATAAGGTCCATATTTTGATGTATTATAAACATAAACTAAATATTGACCATAGTATTATATGATCCAAGTAACTCTCCCATTCAAGTAGAAAAAAACTTATAATGGTAGAATTTCTTATTTTCTTTTAAGAGAAGATCACCAAAACCAAAATAAATAGAGAAATTTTTCTGAATTCTGAATTCTTAACCATGCACCAGCATAAGATAGTCTGCATCTTTCTAGCAATGCAGTTTTTCAATCTTTCAGTGCTTATTTCATTGTGATCATTACAAAGTTTGTCACCACTTAGACTAATTAAATCTCTTTAATTATCATGCAGGAATATGGGGTCAAGGTGATGCTTGACCGCAATGTGTACCTAGTAGATGTTGTGAGGGAGAGCATTGGCAGAGTATTGAAATTGGATTCAATTGAGGGAAGCAAACTGTGGACAGGAATTGACATGCTTATCTTCAACACTTGGCATTGGTGGAACCGTAGGGGTCCTACTCAACCGTACGTATAAAACTCACTCTTGGTGGCCTCACCTCCTTATACAAGTTTCATTGAGCCATTGAATGCAATTTTACAATCTAAATCAAACGGCGCATGTGATATGAGGATGGATATCGTATAAAGATCTTTCGAGAAAACTGTTACACTAGCTTTATAAGCGCCATTTAATTTAAATCATATAGTTGCGGTCAACAAAGTGGATCGATTTTTTTTTTTAATATAACGAATGTATTTAGGGTGCGTTTGTTTCGTGGTTCGAATCATTTTCTTATAGTATTTTCTCTCATAAAAATTTAAATCTTCATTCAAAATTTTTATTCAAATTTACGAACCAAACCAACTCTGAACATGTATTTTAAGGTATAAGCTAGGGACGTCTAATGGTTTTACTAATTGTGTTGCAGGTGGGATTATATTCAAATAGGTCGGCAGATAAGCAAAGACATGGATCGTATGCTTGCTTTCCAGAAGGCTCTCACTACATGGGCAGCATGGGTGGATACAAATATTGACCCTGCCAAAACTATGGTTTTCTTCCAAGGAATTTCTCCATCTCATTACAAGTAAGATTCTTCTGTTTCCCTTTTTTTTATTTGTTTTAATTCTTATCAAAACTCTTTAACTTTTATTGTGCCATAATAAAGAAATATGATTAATATGATTCTTACATATCATTATGATTATCATATAATTCTCGTGCTTGTCTGGCCTATCTTTTTGAAAAGAAAAAAGAAAACAGAAAAATTTTAAGATGCCTCTCATTTATAATTTGTCATTGTCTGCTACGGCTACTAAATTTGTCTAGTTGGTTCCTTGGGCCCCGCCCATCAGTGAAAATTTCCCTCTCCGAATTTCTTTCTATACCGCAAATACATGAATAAGGTTTAGTGTTTTTAAAATAGGTAAAAATGATTTTATTTTAAAAAATAAGAATTTTTTAGAATTGTGTTAAGAATATTTTAAAATTTTTACCTCAAAAAATGTGCAAGAATATTTTTAAAAACTCTCAAAATAATACTAAACGGGCCAATAATTTTCAATTTGGCAAATTTTTGGTGCTTTAGTAATTATTCCCCGGCATTGGATACCATGCACCATGATCATCATTGAATATAGGTTGAAAAAGCGTCACAAAATTAGTAAGCATAAAATTTCCTTCTTCACAATAATTATATGTAATTTCATAAAAGTTTAACTAAACCAATTTAATCAATCTTAGGAGCTGCTAGCAATGATAATTTTTTTCGTATGTGAGACTAGCCTGTTTGACTCGTAGGCTCGAATTACAGTTTTTTGAACAAAAATAAATAAAAAAGAAAAGATATAATATTTCTTAAAGTTTTACTTGTTGCCACTCTAAATGAATTTGCTAATGAGATTTCTAACAAATTAGTTCCCATGTACAACAACTAATTAATGACGAACGAGATTTCAGACAATTTACCTAAAAAAGGCAACCATTGATTTTGAATGTTGTTACAAATTTGATAATGATAATAAATTAACTATATATCTCATCCTATTTTATCAACTTAATTTGAAATTTTGCAGTGGCACACTGTGGAATGAACCAAGCGCAAAGAGTTGCAAGGGAGAGACGCTGCCCTTGAATGGGTCAACCTATCCAGGGGGTTTGCCACCAGCTGTGTTTGTGCTAAAGGATGTGTTGAGCAGAATTACAAAGCCTGTCAAACTGCTGGACATCACCAACCTGTCACTCTTGCGCAAAGATGGACATCCTTCTATTTATGGCTTTGGAGGCTTAACTGCCATGGATTGCAGCCATTGGTGCCTCGCTGGAGTTCCAGATACTTGGAACGAAATTCTTTACAATCTAATTCTTTGAAACATGAAAATAAGAAAGAAAAGGAAATTGTTTATATTAAATATAACTATAATATTTTATGAAACATGAACATTTCAACGCATTCTTGACGGGGAAAAAATAAGGGAAGAAAGAGCAAAATTGCATATCTAGGATAAATCTTAATAAATAATTTTATATGGTTTCAAAATATGTATTTTATGATATATTATGATAAATTGAGTAATATCTCATGAGAAATTGATTAAAAAAAAAAGCTCCAAAATACTCCTCGTATCTTTGCCTTCTATGTCTCTTATCCTCCTTTCCTGTCGGCGTTGTCGGCGGCTGGGAAATACAATATTTACTAAGAAATACCATATTTATTATGCAAATGTAAAAATTCACCGGTGACTTCACTAGACCACTGGTGGTCGAGAAATACAATATTAAACAAAAAATACTGTATTTATGATGTAAATACAAAATTCACTAGCAACTTCGTCGCAGCACGTTACGGTCTTGAAATTCAATATTTACCAAGAAATATTGCATTTATCGTGTAAATACAAAAATTTACTAAGAAATTCAAAAAGTCACCAAGAAATATTTACCAAGAAACATTACTAAAAAATATCGTATTTACTGTATAATACAAAAATTCATTAACGACTTCGTCAAATTGTCGACGGTTGAAAAATACAATATTCACCAGGAAATATAGTATTTATCATGTAAATATAAAATCCACTGGCGACTTTGCCAAATCGCTGCCAATTGAGAAATACAACAATACTCCAATTTTACTTCATTACACTGTAAATAAAAAATTTCATTGATGACTTTGCTGGAATGTCGGCAATCGAAAATACAATATTACTCTAGTAATGCTGTATTCTAATGCAAATGCAAAATTTCTCCCACAACTTCGTTGAACTGCTGGCGGCTAAGAAATACAATATTTACGGAAGTAATACTGTATTACAGTGTATGTGCCGGTGGCAAGGAAATTTCACTAGCGACTTCGTCAAACCACTAGCTGTTGGAAAATATAGTATTACTCTAGTAATACTATATCATAGTGTAAATATTAAATTTCACTGGTGACTTCGCAGACCGCCAGTGACCGAGAAATATAATATTGCTCTAAATGTTTGAACTCCTGTAACTGCTTCATTAGCTCAGTCAAGGTCATATCCCGTTATTGCTTAAATTAAATGTTGCTCTAAATGGAATAAACTGCTTAGATAGAGTTTCAAAGATCATAGTCATCTAAGTTTTAGCATCAATGTCAACTTCATTAGTTTGAGCCTCAACGAGGTAACCCATGACTAACATTATATGCTCCTTTATAGTGTCCCCGGCCTTTGTTTACAATTTAGAAGTTTCCAAAGCTCCCCTTGCCGTCTTGTTGGCCCCTGGCTTCTAAACATGTCTTCCAGGTTATCTAAGATCTGCTTTGTAATCTCATAATCTTCATGTTGAGCCTGCGATACATTATTCATACTGGCCATAACATAATAGTGGGCCTGATCATTAGCATCCTTCCAGCGATCATATGCGTGGATTTGGTCATTAGTGGAAGCTCCCGCAGGCTTGGGAGGACATGGTGTCATTAACACAAAATTTTAGTTTCTGAAAGGACGGGACGATGTTTAGGTCTCCTTTCCAATCATTATAGTTCTCACCGTTAATTGATTTTTGTCAAGTATCAGAGGTAAAGCGTTTTTAGACATTTTTAATCTATAATAAAGAATCATATACTAAACATAAGCAAACATACCATAATGTTTTAGTAAGATAATACAATCATGTAATATATACAAATGTGTTTTTGGGTTAAAACTTTGAAAATATCACAACCTTACAATGATAATTCCTAACTCAGAATTCAACAAGCTGCTTAGGGGAGACTTGCCAAATTCAATTAGGAGCATCGATACCCTCCTGATTAATATATGCCATTCAGGACCCGTATAGTCTAGCATATATAATCGTTTCTTTGGCTATCAATTTTATTAACAAAGCTCCTAGGGGAGGTTACTAATAAAATCAACGTGAGTGTATAATCGTCATTTCAACATTTTATCCATGATTTATAATCACCACTTAAAGGTGTGCAACGATAAATCATTCTAAAATGCCTTATCCTCTCGGAAATCTAACTTGGTACATGATGAAGGCCCTTCTCAGGGGTCGAAACCATTAAGTCGGAACCATTAGGTCCTTTCTTCTAAAACCTTCTTCCACTCAATCTTTTAAAATCAAGGTTTTATTTTAAAAACATGCATGAATAATTTTTAATGAGTTACACTCCCTATTCTATATGACATGTTATCGATATACATGGCAAAATACATTATAATGCAGACAAGCAAGGCAATCATGCAAAGCTACAAATAAAATAATAATAAATAATAGCCGTAATATTATAGTTCCATCCTAAAAAATAGAAAATAAAGATTACAAGAGATAAATCAAAACATATTATTGATTCTTCATCTTTGAATCTTCATATTGTATCCTTCTTCATGTATAATCCATCTTCAAGTCTTTAATCCTGCACAGATCGAATGCTTTATACTTTCAATCATATCCAAATTTAATGTTTCTTAGAATTGTCCCAAAAATAAAATCAATACTGCAGTGAAAAACACACATTTTCTAAAAATCCACAGCTCTCTTCTAGCATGTCGATCTATGCAATCGATCTACTGGTCATGACCCTTCGGCTTGTCGAATACCATAGTTCAGCCTGCTAGTCATGACAGATCGGCCTATCGAACATGAAGTTCGACCTACCGCTAGAACTGTTAGAATTTTGCTCTGCGGACGGCCTACCGAACCCAAGGTCTGGCCTGCCAGTCTACAACCATCGGCCTATCGAACTTAAGGGTTCGGCCTACCGACCAACGGATATCACTATTTTTAGAAAAATGCACTTTTAATGTAGTTTTTCAATCTTATTTTTAACAATTCAAAAACATAAAATTAAAGACTTACGAAATACTTGTGAAATGCTATCATCCATTTTCTAGATCCGACTTCTAGATTCGTTTTTTCTAAATGATTATTTAATTACAAAATTCTTACAAATTTAAAATTAAATAATAATTCCTAAACAATGATGATAGACCATCATCTAATTACATGAAAAGCCCAGACATATATTCCAACCTCTAAATAACCATAACCGGCATAAATTTATTAATTAATAAATAATTAAATAATAATTTAATCAACAATAATTAATTAATAAACATTCACTATATAATTTCATGACAACATAAATATATAGAAATCTAGAGTGCCGGCTCTCTAAAAAATAAATTCAAACATAAAAGAGATCAACATCACATAATTTATACATATAGCATGATCACAAGCTCGTAAATTTACGTAAAAACCATGGCTCCAATACCAATTGTTAGAAAAATAGTATGCAGTGGAAATTAAAAAAATTTTATACCAGAGTATTTTTCAAAACACAAGTTTGACACACTATATACATAAATTAACCAGATCTTACTAACCTTTCAATATTGAAGAGCTCCTTGCAACCCGTGAAGAGAAAGGCGTTTCAAAAGAGCCTCAACCAACTGGTCTTTTTTGATATTCTCTATCCACATTAGAGTGCGTGTGGGCGCACAACGTACAGCTCTTCCCCGATGACTCTCTTTCCAACCAATTGAGAAAACCTAGAACTAAGGTTCGTGATTTGTGAACAATAGCTCTCAGGGGAGTTTTAGAGACTCACAAATAGAGTACTCACTCTAGATTTCTCAACTGATCTAAATAACTTATGAATCTCACTCTCTATTTATAGATGTTGGGCCCAGGGTTAGTCCTTATTAGATAAGGCCTCAAAAATTTAAATCTAGATCAATATCTAATAAAATTACGTAAAAACACGTGATCAAATTATCGTTCAATTGGCATGCTGAATTGGCAGATCGGCCTGCCGAACTTACGATAAATAATTTTTGCGAATCTTTTATTTCCCACATGAGATTCTTAGGATAAAGCCTTAGTTTTAATTCAAATAACCAAATAAAGAAGCCTTAGTTTTAATTTAAATAACCAAATAAAGAAGTTATCCGATTAAAATAACTTTATCTAGATAATCTTTAAAAAAATAAATATTCTTGATAATTCAATAAGTTTATCTTAAATTAATTTATACCAAAATTAATTCAATCGATAAACAGACATGAATTATCTGTTCTTATTAAATTTTAACCAATTTGATAATTTGATATAAGTCACCAATTTATTGAAAAAGCACATTGTGTCGTTACAGGATTTATTATGAGCTAGCAAAGGGGACCTGATAGACCTGTATAGTTTAAGCTCTCAATAATTATGAAACCCAATATCCCAAATATACATTTTATAATTATCAACTCTAACGCTACTCTACTAAAAGCTTAGAGCTACACTCTCAAACTATATAGAATTACGAAGCCCGAATAGCTAAGTTTCCATGAAATATTATAATATGTTGTATCCTCCTAGGATTATCCATAATTGGCTTAAGGATAAATTTTGTCTTACCTTTTTGATTATTTTGCTTTTATGTTCTATTGTCTTACCATTGGAAAACTTACCATCCAAAGATAGTATACCATTTAATTACACTTATGTATCCAAATGATTGAGCGCTCTAGTTTTCAATTACACTTATGTCACCTTTAGAATCATGTCTTTCACATAATTTGTCCATCATATGCCTGATTCGAAAGGTTTAGACCAATAGTTTCAGACTTTTGTGTGCTTATCATACATTCAATAAATATAAACGTAAAGAAGGCAACAATTTAGTATATGAATAATGAATAAATTCTTTATTGATAAAAATGTCTCCAAAAAATATTACAATGTTACTCCGTAGGGCATACACGTCTAACAAACCTATCGTTGGGGTGGAGGGACTAACAATCAACTAGGCTGCCTTCCTTTGTCATATATATTTTAGGATCCACTTAATTATAACTTTTTCTAATACCAAGTCCCTTTTGTGCCAAAAATTTATTAAAATAAAAGCAAGTTACAAAGCCTAATAAAAGGCACAAAGATTGTGGTGGAAGACTACGAGCTGTGTATATCCCAGTATGGATCAATTTTAGACTACGGTGGAAGTCTACGGGTCGTGCGATCTTGGTTTCTTGGGACCTCTATTTACTTGGAATAATGGACAGGAAGGGGTATTTTGCTCAAGAGCGACTTGATAGGGCCCTGGGAACCGATGTGTGGAGGGACCTCTTCCCTTATTTGAAGGTCCATATATTGGACTTCTTCGGTTCCGATCACTAAGCGGTTTGGCTTGAGCTCATTTAGGAAAGAATGAGACGTGGGCGTAGCCCCAAGAAGAAAAGGAGATTTATTTTCAAGCCCCTATGGTTATCTATGTGTGAGTTTAATGAGGTACTGTTAACACACTGGTGCACTTCTAGTTCAAATGGTGGAGGTGATGTCTTGATGGAAAAACTTGATGGCTGTGCTCAAACATTGAAGTTTTGCGACCTAAACGCCTTGGGCAGAATGCCAAAATGTGTTAAGAATTTGAAGAAAGTTTAGAAGTTCTTAACAATGAGCCTCGAAGTGCAAGGACATTCAATAGATTTAAGGAATTGACTCCAAAAAAGAATAGACTTCTCGCCCTTGAGGAGTACTAATGGAAACAAAGATCCCAGACAGAGTGGCTCCGAGGTGAGGATAAGAACACCAAGTTTTCGCATGTGAAGGCCTTTCAATGGAGATTTAAAAATTCCATCAGAGGCATAGAAGATGCAGTAGAGGTTTGGAGGACGGAAAAGGAAGATATAGCGAAGGAGGTGGAAGCCTATTGCAATAACATTTTTACCTCTTTTAATCCATATGATGGAAGGATTGAAGCGATCTTGGACCACATAGAGCCATGCATTTCAAGGGAGATGACAGAGATGTTGGAGGCCCTGTTATAGTAGATGAAGTTAAGAAGGCTCTATTTGGTATGGGTCCCACTAAGGCACAAGGACCGAATGGCTCCCATGTCTTATTTTCTCAAAAGAATTAGGACTTGGTGGGCTGGGAGTTGATGAGTATGTGTCTGGGGTCCTTAACAGGCATCAATCAGTTCGACCTCTCAATGGAACCCATGTTGTGCTCATTCCAAAGATGAAGGACCCAAAAAAAGTGTCTGACTTTAGACCTGTCAGTCTATGCAACATCTCATACGAGGTAATCACAAAGACTCTCGCGTACCTACTCAAGACAATCTTGCCATTCATGATTTCATAAAAACAAAGCGCCTTTGTCCCATGTTAGCTAATTACAGACAATGTTCTCGTTGCTTTTGAAGTATTTCATTCCCTCTGAAGGAAGGTGAGCGACAAAAGTAGGCTGCTAGGCCTAAAGCTTAACATCAACAAGACTTATGACCGAGTGGAATGGTTTTTCATTGAAGGAGTAATGAGAATACTAGGGTTTGGAAATCAATAGATCTAAATTATTATGGACTGTATGTCCACTCCCTATTTCTCTTTCATCATCAATGGCAGTGTGTAGGGAAATGTTTGGCCTACGAGGGGTCTATGTCAAGGATGTCCAACTTTGCCATATCTCTTCCTCCTTTATGCTGAGGGTCTTTCTTCTCTCCTTTGAAGTATGGAATCTAGAGGGGACATACATGAGTTTGCCATGGCCCAAAGTGCTCCTAAGGTTAGCCATTTGTTTTTTTTGTGGATGACTCCATCATTTTGCCAAAAGCTAGCAGACATGAATGCCACACCATTGTGAATTTGTTGGAAAACTATGTTATGGCATCAGGTCAAGTTATAAATCTTAATAAATCCATAATCACTGTTAGCCCAAATGTGAGGGAGGAGGAGAAGGAAGATCTACGAGAAGTGTTAGGCCTCTT
Organism: Artocarpus hirsutus; assembly: GCA_946598075.1. Lineage (NCBI taxonomy): Eukaryota > Viridiplantae > Streptophyta > Magnoliopsida > Rosales > Moraceae > Artocarpus > Artocarpus hirsutus. The sequence goes on along the minus strand of CAMOHE010050389.1, from coordinate 59,905 downwards.
AGATAGTAATTTATCCCACGACCAATACCTCAGTCTCCCTTCCTTTGTAGGGAAAAACAAAAGGGATACTTATATGTCTATTAAGGGGTAAGTTATGAAGAAGCTATGAGCTTGAGGGTCTACTTTTCTCCATTGGTGGAAGGGAAATTTTAATAAAATTACTGGCACAAGCTACAGCGACATATGTCATGAGTGTATTCCGCATACCGACCACTCTTTGTTAGGAAATTCAATCCCTCATTGCTAGATTTTGGTGTTGGGGGGTTGGGGGGAGAAGGCGTGAAGAAAATACATTGGATGAGATAGGATTGGCTTTGTAGATAGAAGTGTGAGGGGGGATATGGGCTTTCAGGATGTTGGTCCTTTCAATCAAGCCCTTATCGCTTAACAAGCATGGACGATTGTCCACTATCCCCATTCGTTCATGAGTAAAGTGCTGAAAGCCAAATACTTTTCGAATAGTATGCTTATGGATGTAGGCGTGGGTTATAATGTGTCCTACACTTGGCGGTCTGTTTTATGAGGACAAGACCTTCTAAAGCATGGTTTAAGGTGGCAGATTAGTTTAGGCAGGAATATTAGTGTCATTCATGATGCTTGAATACCTAGGCCCAAAACTTCCAAGCTAATTACTCCCTCAGATAAGTGGAGCTCACAATGGTGTTTGGAGGATTTGATACTAAATGGGCAGCGGATCGTAAGTATATCCTTAGAATTCCATTGGGTAACGAATCTCATGACGATTTGTTAATTTGGCACTTTGACTCCAAAGGAACGTACTCAATACGATTGGCATACCATTTAGCTATGGAGCTTAAGAATGTTTGTAGTAGCACAGATGTGCAATGCAAGGAAGGATAGTGGAGAAAGTTATGGAAGCAAAACATGCCAAATAAAGTGAAGATTTTTATGTGGAAAGCCTTCAATGCTATTTTTCCATGTTATAGTGCCCTTTCTAAAGGTGGTGTAAGTTGCCCCTCATGTGTTTGCAGTGTAACTCAGCTAAGGAATCAATGTGGCATGTTTTGTGGACAATGTGAGAAGGTAAGAGAGGCATGAGACGCTTCCTTCATTTGGCACAAGATTAAAGATGCCTAGACCGTCTCTTTTGTTGGCATCTGTGAGATTCTATTCATATAAGGCTCTACTCTTGACTTGGAAATTTTCACTATGATTGCATTGTCCTTGGCAGGCGAGGAACGTCTTGGTTCATGACAAACGGGACATGGCTCCCCCGGAGATCTTAGAGATGGCTAGTAGAACTCTTTGGGACTAACAGTGCTACAACGAAGTGGAGAATGTTCAGAAACAACCTTTGCGAAAAAGCATAGAAAAATGGAAGGCTTCTTCTCTAGGGAAGCTTAAGTTAAATATGGATGCTTCTATCTAGAAGTCGACTTTATGGGAGTGGGAGCGGTAATCCAGGATTCTGTTGGTTGTGTTACTGCTTGAATGGCCAAAAGGACATGGGGAAACTATAGCCCCCACATTCTTGAGTGCTTGGCTCTCCACAAAGGAATTCTTTTTGCTCAAAACACTGAACTATGGATTGAAGGGGTGGAGACTAATGCTCTGTGTGTTTGTTAGGGAGTAACACACCCTCCTCTATAGGAGCTGATGCTCTTCTACCAGACTATGTTAGAAGGCTGCAAATAATTGATGTTTTCAGGAGATGTGCTCATATTTCTAGATCAGCAAACTGTGTTGCTCATTTTTTAGCTAAATATTTGATTGATAATGACCTTGCTGTTTGCCGTACAAAAGCTATCCTTGTTGGTTAGCTCCAGTTGTTTTGACCGACATGGCTTAATTTCAATGAAAGTCTTTTCCCTAAAAAAATAAAAATAAAAAGGCATATGTTGTGCGAAGATCTCGACAGCCTAGGGCCCAAAGTCAATATCAAAAAAAGCCCAAATCAGCCTATTAATCTTAAATGGATTGGAAGTTGAGAAGATCAACTGACCTCGTTACTCTAGCATGAGGTTGAGGTTATAAGAACTTCATGTCCCCTGCCCATTATTATTCCCATTATTCCAAGAAGGACTAACAAGAATATGTAAGACTAATAGTTGAGGTAGTGCGTCTAAAGACAAAACCACTAGCCAGGGACTCGACACGGTCTCCATGAAGGCAGAGGCACCATGCCCAAAAGGAATAGGCTGACATGGGACACAAAAATTCTATTCCCACTAACAATATTCTAATCATTATTATTTTAGTACAATGCTATATAAATAAGGAGGTGAAGGAGAGCAAGGGGATCTTCTTCTTTCCTTCGGTCCCCAGCTCCACTTTTGAATTCTTTAATTCCTCCAAATCAGGAAATATTGTATGAGCTCGTCATAAAGAAAACACAGTAGATGTAGCTTATTTAAGAGTAAACCACTATAAAATTTGTATGTCTAGTACTTCCTTGTATCCTTTTATTACATGTTTTATTGCATTTATATATAGGAACCATGAGAGATTTGTGACAATAGTTGTTGATCATTTTTCACCATCAACAATTGACACTAGAAGGAGGGCCTTCATCTTTTTAAGAACCGTTCCATCATCATGGTAACCACTCGCACTAACCATACCGAAGGTAACGATAACAAATCCATCGCCCAAAAGGTGACAACTCCATTGGTGGAGGTACTAGGGTATCAAAGAGAGGTCAATAAACCTCACGAACCACCTTGCTGGAGGAAAGGGTGGATAAAATGAGCAGATTGCTTGAGAAGATCTCAGTGCCTGTGGACGGCTTTAAGGCCAGGGAGCCAATCTTTCTAAGTACTGACCCAAAAGACCAAGGAAATGCTACCAGTGGCCAGTGGGCTGACCCTAAAGGAATCGATGAAACTGAAGGCGACTGAAGGAAAAGAGCTAATTCTATGGGTAGCCGAGAACGAATGACGAGAACAAATCAGGCTCTAACATAAGAAATAGGTCAACCGAACCAACAGAGGTAGACCACAGGTCTTCCTCTACTTCCCCCTAGGCGCAATGCATGACAAGATGAAGCCTCAGTTTAAAGCGAAGGTGACTTAAGGAACCAAATATAAAGAAAAGATCTGAGGAATCACCTCTAGGAAAAAAGAGCCATATCGACAGGAAATATCTCCAATATGGCAAAACAACTAGCTGCCAATCAACTAACAAATAGCCAGTTGGTCAACCCCAAATTGATAGCCCAGCAAGTAAATGAGCAAACACAGATAGCTTTAGGACTCCCTACAAGCAAGATTAGGCGGCTCGTAGGATGAGTTAGGAGCCTTAAGGACAAGCTCAATTTTCACCACAAGGAAGAAATAACATGCATCAATCTATTCGCCCCCTCCATTAAGGTACCACTTTTCATGGAGAAGTTTAAATCTCCACAAATGATGCCCTATGAAGGACTCATAGATCCCAGCGACCACATTGAAATCTGTGAATCATATATGGAATTCTATAGAATCCCATAAGAAATCATATACAAAGCCTTCATTTAGACCCTAACTTAAGAGACTCATGTACTTTTAGGATTTGAAATTCATGTGCTTCCAGGATTTGAAAGTGTCATTCCTCAACCAGTTTATAAGGGTGAGAACTTTACTACCATCAAAAGAGAAACTGAGTTTCCTAACTCAAGGGATGAATAAACCTCTAAAGGATTGGCTTGCCAGGTTTATAAAGGATGTAGCTTCCATAAAGGGAGTGTCTGAAGATGTTGCCTTTATGGGGGCCTTGAGCAGCATACGAACGGATATCGCTTTTAGGGATGATCTTGACTGCAAAGGTCTAAAGACATATAGAGATTCATAAAAAGCGTATGAGGTTACATCAACTAAGAAGAGGTTAAATGCTTGGCCTTGGCAATGCATCGTCGTTAGGTGGTGGAGGAAAGAAAAGGGGAAGACCCTAAGGGCAGGATAGTCCAAGGTTACCCACTTTTTTATCCTTTGCCAGCATCTCATTTGAACAAAGTCGTTATCATGGATAGTGCCCAACGGTAGGGGCATGAGGTGGCCAAGCTGGACTACAGATGAGGTATGATAATTTTCATGGTCTCACAGCCCTAATCGATGACATCTACCCCCAAATTAGTGATAAGCTCTACCTCCAACGTCTACCCTTAATGAGGTCAAACCTAAGCAAGTGCACTTAGATAAAGTATTGTAGGTTCCATGGCAATGTGGGACACTACACTAGTGAATGTATTAACCTAAAGGATGAAATAGAGAGGCTGATAAGGGAAGGATGATTGTAGGAGTATAGGGCTAACAAGAACAGAAGGAATGATAAGGGAAACAGTCACATAAGCAATCGAAGGAATGAAGGATTGCAGCATGCAAGAGACCAAGGACAAAACGAGGATAACACGCCTATAGGAGTAGTTTGTACCATCTTTGGAAGACCATATCCTGGGGGTGACTCCCAAAGGTTTCAAAAAAACTATGTTCAAGAGGCAAGAAAGAACTCAAGGTATAGGTTTTGGAATGTCAACAATTATCAAGAAGATATGTTTGGAGGCCAGACCCTAACAAAGAGACAAAGGGCACTTTGGAAACTTCTTAACTGTAAACAAAATCTAGATACATCTGTAAAGGAGCACATGGTGTTGGTCATAGGTTACCTAGCTGAGGCACAAACCAATGGAGCCGACATCGATGTTGAAACTCAGATGACTATGGTCTTTGAGACTCTGTCTAAGGAATTTATCTCATTTAGGCTACATTTACTCTAAGCAATAGGCGGGATATGAACTTAACAGAGTTGTTGAAACAGTTACAGGAGTTTGAACTGTTGATCAAGGAATCTCCTGCGGGTGGTGAGGCCAATTTGATAGCTGCTCCTAGTTCCAATCCCAACTCTGGGAATGGAAAGAAACAACGGGCCAAGAACAGGAAGTGTTCTATTCCTGCTAACAACAAGAGCAAGAAGAAGAAGAAAAAGAACTCAAAGAAGCTAAAGTGCTCCTTTTGCTAGAAGGTTAGGCACATCAAGAAGAATTACAAGGACTTCTTTTACTAAAAATGTAGGTGTGATGTTCTGTATTTAGAAACTTGTTTGGTTAAGGAATCCAATGACATTTGGGTCATAGATTTCAGAGCAACTAATCATGTTTGTGTTTTTCTGCATGGGTTCAAAGAAACAAGAATTCTGCTTCATGAGGACTTCATGCTTCGAATAGACGATGGATCCTTAGTCTTAACAGATGCAGTGAAAGACTTCCATATTTATTTTGATAATTATAGGAATTTAATTTTACGAGATTGTTTTTATGTTCCTGAATTTAAGAGGAATTTAATTTCTATAACTTGTTTATTTAAAGACTCATATTTGGTTTCTTTTAATAATAAAGTGATGATTCGTAAGAACAAATCTTTTATCTGTTCTAAATGGATGCAAAATAATCTATATTTTATCAAACCTAAGATGGACTTACTACTTAATGCTGAGATGAATGATAATAACTCTAAAAGACTTAAAACTTCCCACTTTAATACAACTTATATTTGGAATTTACGCCTTGGTGATATTAACCTGAATAGGATTCAAAGGTTGGTAAAGAATGGACTTTTAAGTCACTTAAAGGTGGAATCTCTACCATAGTGTGAATCTTGTTTGGAGGATAAAATGACCAAAATACCATTCGGGTATAAGGTCAATAGGGCTAAAGGGGTTCTAGAACTTATGCATAATGATATTTGTGGACCGATGAACATCCAGGCACGAGGAGGGCATGAGTATTTCGTCACTTTTGTTGGCGATTACTTAAGGTATGGGTATGTGTACCTAATGCACCATAAAGCAAAACCTTTGACAAGTTTAGGAAGCTTTGGGCTAAAGTGAAAAAGCAATTGGAAAGACCCATAAAGGCACTTTAATCTGATCGAGGTGGAGAATACCTTTCTAATAGGTTCTTAGGACACTTATTAGAGAATGAGATTTTATCCCATTTGACTACACCGGGCACTCTGCAGTAGAATGGCATAGCGGAGAGAGGAAATATAATTTTATTAGACACGGTCAAGTCCATGATGAGTTATTCATCATTGTCTTTATCCTTTTGGAGATATGCAATACAAACCGCATGTTATCTTTTGAATAACGTGCCTTTAAAATTGGTCCCTAAACTCTTCAAGAATTGTGGATAGGTAAGAAGACATCCTTAAACCATATTCGCATATGAAAATGTCCGGTTCATATCCTATTTAAGGATACGAAAAAGTTGAAAGCATATTTGAAAGTTTACGTGTTTGTAGGATATCCAAAAGGGACTAAAGGGGGTCATTTTTTAAACCCAAAGGAAAATAAAGTCATGGTTTCAACTAATGCAACTTTCCTTGAGGATAGTTACATGGACAACTTTAAGCCTCGAAGCAAAGTAGTGCTTGAGGAGTTAAGGAATGATCCAATCACTTTTGGGGTTTCAGTAGAAACCACCCCAATTGGTGTGAAAAAACCAAACGAACCTGAACAACAACCTAAGGGGCTTTGGCATAGTGGGAGGATCGGGCATCAACTCAAGAGGTATATGTTTAATGGTGAGACCTTTTTGGCTGAAATGGATGAACATGACAAGGATCCTTATACTTATGTAGAGGCTATGGAGGATGTTGATTTAAAACTCTAGACAGAGGCCATGAACACAGAGATGAAGTCTATGGATACTAATCGGGTCTAGGAGCTTGTGGATCTTCTCAAACAGGAAAACCCATAGGGTGTAAATGGATCTACAAAAGAAAAAGAGGAGTGGATGAAAAAGTCAAAACCTTTAAGGCTAGACTGGTAGCTAAGGGTTACAAGCAAAAGGAAGGAATCGATTACAAGGAAACATTTTCACCTGTAGCCATGCTTAAGTCTATCTGAATTCTCTTGCCCATAGCTACTGCTCTCGATTATGAGATTTGATAGATGGATATCAATACGACTTTTCTAAATGGTTACCTTGATGAATCCATTTATATGGAACAACCAGACGGGTTCAAGAGGTTTGTAAGCTACTAAAGTCAATATATGGACTTACGTAAGCTTCCCATTCTTGGAACATAAGATTTGATCAAGTGATCAAGACTTATGGGTTCTCACAAATATGGATGAACCATGTGTGTACAAACACATTAAAGATGGGAATGTGGTTTTTCAACTGCTCTATGTAGATGACATTCTGTTAATTGGTAATGATGTTGGGGCGTTGTCATTGGTCAAATTATGGTTGACCAAGGAGTTTGACATAAAGGACTTAGAAGAGGCTAATTTTATTCTCGGTATCTAGATTTTTTTGGATAGAAAGAACAAGATTATAGCTTTGTCCCACGCCAGCTACATAGATAAAATTCTTAGGAGGTTTGCAATGCAAGATTCTAAGAAAGGTGGGCAACCATCTTGGTCTAGAATTACTCTTTCTAAGAAAAACTCTCCAAAGTCTGAGGAAGAAAAAGAATAAGGTGTTTTATGCTTTGGTAGTGGGTAGTCTCATGTATGCCATACTTTGCACACGATCATATATTTGTTATGCGGTCGAGATTGTAAGTCAATTTTAGGCGGATCTGGGACCGAACCACTGGGTTACTATAAAGCATATTTTTAAGTACCTGAAAAGGACGCAAGGGTATATGCTTGTGTATTTAGGTGAGGACTTAACTCCTTTAGGATATATTGATTTAGATTTCCAATCCTGTCTGGATTCTAGGAGATTAACATCAGGTTTTGTGTTTACTCTTGGCGGTGGTGCCATTAGTTGGAGAAGTGTGAAGTAAGATTGCACTTTAGATCAACGATGAAGGCCGAGTAAGTGGCAGCTAGTGATGCTTCAAAAGAAGCAACGTGGCTCCGTAAGTTTCTTAGGGATCTTGAGGTAGTTTCTGCTATGAATAAGGTAGTATCACTGTATTGTGATAATAGTGCAGCGGTAGCTAATGCTAAAGAACCAAGATTTCATAAGAAAAGTAAGCATATTGATCGAAACTATCATGTAATAAAGGACTTCATCGAGGGCAGACACGTCATGGTGTAAAAAATCACGTCAGAGGACAATTTAACTGATCCATTCACAAAGGCACTTACTAGGAGAGTCTTCGAGAGGCATGTGGAAGCCATGGGGGTGCGAGGTTTGTCATATTTACTCACTTAGTGTAAGTGGGAGATTGTCAGACGTGTATGCCCTAAGGAGTAAAAATGTAATTGTTTTTTAAGACAATTTTATCAATAAAGAATTTATTTATTATTTATAGACCAGATCTTGTCCTCTTTACGCTCATATTTGTTGAATGTATGTTAAGCAAATAATAGTCTAAGACTGTCATTCTAAACCTTTAAGAATTGGGCATATGATGGACAGATTATGCAAAAGACACGATTCTTAAGGTGACGGTCTAAATCATAAGATCCGCAATCGAATGAATAAAGTTAGACACTTTATTCATGCAAAGATTGTTATGTTGTCTACATCCCTAATGGGAGATGGTTTGTCTTAACCATCGAAGGTGAACTCCGCGAATAGAAACATTGGCACATTGTCATAGGTGACAATTTATTAGATCGGGACATAAAGTGAATTGATTTAGATTAATAATTATGTCTTGGTAAATCGATTTACTTTAGACAATCATTTGTGTTATATCTTAATCCTGAGATGAATAGTAGGCCTATTGTCTTGACTTGTATCTTTTGATGTACCAAAAGGTGATATCCACATTTTAATAGTGGTACGCATGCTGGTACATTGAAGGCATGACTCTTGATAGCATAGACCTGTTATTCATAGATGTAGAATCTATAACTCCTTTTTAGAAGTAGTGATATCCTCTTATATGCATTAGCCTATAATTGGAAAAATGGAGGGCTTAAGCATTTAGATACATAGGTGTAACCGAATGGTATACTGACTTCGGATGGTAAGTTTTCTAATGGTGAGATAATGGAACATAAGATAAAAATAATCAGGAAGGTAAGACAAAACTTGTCCTTAAGCCCATTATAGATAATCCTATAAGGACACGATACACTATGATATGTCATAGAGACTTAGCTATTTGGGCTTCGTAATTCTATATAGTTCGAGAGTGCAACTCCAAGCTTTTAGTAGAGTAGCGTTATAATTGATAATTATGAAATCTATAACTAGGATATTGGGTTTCATAATTATCAAGAGCTTGAACTATATAGGTCTATTTGGTCTCCTTTGTTAGCTCACAAAAATCCTATAATGATACGGTGTGCATTTTCAATAATTGATAACTTATGTCAGATTTATTAGATTGGCTGAAATTTTATAAAATCAAATAATTAATGTTTGTTTACTAGTTGAATTAATTTTCTGATAAAATTAATTCAAGATAAACTTGTTGAATTATCAGGATCAAATAATTCATGCCTATTTATCGATTGGATTAGTTTTGAATTAATTCAAGATAAACTTGTTGAATTATCAACTATATTTATTTTCCTAGAGATTATCTAGATATGACTATTTTAATCAGATAACTTCTCTATGGGTTATTTGAATTAAAACTAAGGCTTTATTCTAAGAATCTTAAGTGGAAAATAAAGATTCACAGGATCTTTTATTAGAGGTTTGGCAGGCCATCTGCTAGTTTGGCCTGCTGACCGGACGACAAAAGGATCACGTGCTTTCATGCAGAATTTTATCAGATATTGATCTTGATTTAATTTTGATTCAAATTTTTAAGGCCGTATTTGATGAGGACTGACTCTTGGGCCCAACATCGGTAAAAGGGAAGTAAGTCTCATTATTATTTAGATCAGTTGAGAAATCTAGAGTGAGACTCTAAAACTCCCCAGAAAGCTATCATTTACAAGTCACGAATTATAGCTTTAGGTATTTCTCAATTGGTTGGAAAGAGAGCCACCTGTGGAGAAGCTAAACGACGTGAGCCCACACTCACTTCGATCATAGATAGAGAATAGCTAAAAAGTCCAGTTGGTTGAAGTTCTTCTAGAACGTCACTTCTCTTCACTAATTGTAGTAGCTTTTTTGGTATATACAAGGTTAGTAAGATCTGGTTAATTATGCATATAGTATGTCAAACTTGTGTTTTGAAAAATATTCTGATATAAAAAATTTTAAAATTTCGCTGCATATTATTTTTTCAACAATGTCATGATACCCCTGTATCTCCCAAGCTTGTCGAATCCTTTAGGAATTCTATAAGTCTAGTTATGGTCGGGAGTTTTGTTTTCAGGTCAACCGGGACTCGGTGTCCCTAGGTTAGGTAGCCTGCAATTTCCTTAGACTAGGAAACTCGTATTTCAAGTTTGCCTATGGTCACGTTTTATGTAGACCAGCCACTAGTTAGGAGTTAAAGTGGCCTGAACTTAAGCTGCTAGATTGTGTTGTCATCTCGGTCCATTTTTTGTTTTATTTTTCAAAGAGAGAATTCTCAAAAGTATTCATTCTTTGGTGCCTATTCGATGTACATTCATTTATTGCCTTGGTCGGTAGATATTTACAGAGGCTTTACAAAAAGAATAGCTTTTAGAACCAAAGGTCAAAAAAGGGTCTGGTTCCTGAGTTAGTAGTAGAATTTGTTCAGGTGCTCGATGTTCCGTGGGCGGGCGAGCATGGTTCCTTTGATATCAACAATCTTGTATGTTCCTGGTTGGATGACTCTGACCACTTTGAATGGTACATCCCACTTAGGCCCAAAAGATCTAAGCTGGGGTTGTTAGACAATCACTTTCTTCAAAACTAGGACCCCAACTTTAAAGCTTCTCAGTTGGACTTTTTTGCTATAGTATTGGGCCATAACCTAGTTTGAAGTAGATGTTCAAATGTAAGTTGTATCTCATTTCTTTGCCATGAAGTCAAGCTCTACCATCCTGAGCCCAGCATTCTTCTGCTTATCATAATGTTCCACTTTATAGCTCGAAAAACCAACCTCTGCCAGGATTACTGCTTCAACCTTGGAAGCCAAGGAGAAAGAAGTCTCTCCCATGGCAGTCCAAGCAGTCATGTGCAATGCCTAGAGGACCTTTATAAGCTTGTCGATCTAAGCACTTTGAGCCCTTCCAACTTCTTCTTTAGATTGTCCTTGATAATTTTATTGACAGCATAAACCTATCCATTACTCTAAGGGTATCCTAGTAAAAAAAAAAAAAAGACCTTGTTGATGCCGAGCTGATCATACATCCTTAAGAGGCTTGTTGCTTTTGATTGTTTGGTGTTGTCGGTGACTATAGTGTACGGTATACTGTATCGCCAAATTATGTTCTTCTAGATAAAGTTGGTGCACTTAGCCTCGGTGATGTTGGTATAGGGCTCGACCTTTACCCATTTTATAAGGTAATCGATGGCCATTATGCATTACTTGAATTGTGATCAGGCCACAGGGAGAGTTCCTATAGGATTGAGTACTTACAAAGGACGTTGAAACTATCTCGAAGATCAGCAACGTGATCAACTGCTTAGACTTGCTTCACAAGCATGTCACCTACGTGTACCTCCATGGTTTTCTCGATTTGCTGAGCGAACATTTTATTCACTAGGTATTGATATATGGCTCTGGGATTCTTTACCCCAAATGGCATAATAACGTAGCAAAATAATCCCGGGTCGATTATGAAAGTGATCTTTGTTTGGTCCTCCTCAGCCATTCTGATCTGGTTGTACCATGAGTATGCATTCATTAAGCTCAACAGCTCATGGTTGGTGGTCGTGTCCACTAACTAGTTAATCCAAGGTAGGGAAGTAGTCTTTTGGGTAGGCTTTGTTTAAGTCTATAAAGTCAATACAAACTCGCCACTTTCTATTGGCCTTCTTGACTAGGACCACATTTGCTAGCCACTCAAGGTAGTAGCTTCTTGGCTAAACCTGGCCTTGAGTAGATTCTAAATCTTCTCGTTTATGGCAGCACACCTTTCTAGGTTAAAAGCTCTCTATTTCTAAATGATAGATTTGTGCTTGGAGTTCACGTTCAAACGGTGGCTGATAACGCTCGAGTCAATCCTAGGCATATCCTCGTGGGACCAAGCGAACATATCCTAATATTCTGTTAGGAATTTCTCTAAGTCTGCTCGGATCTCAGGCTTTAGCTAAGACCCAAGCATGACCATTCGATCAGCATACTAGTGGTCCAGGTGAAATAAGACGAGGTCCTCCATAGGTGATGCTCGCGCTTCTTCCTTGGGGAGCCACAAGTCTAGGTCAAACAACATATTTGCTCCATCCTCGACAGGGAATTCGATCTCATCTACTTTGTATATAACCAAGACATCCATTTGTTAAGCTATTGTTTCCTTCATTGCTTAACATAGCAGTCCCTGAAGCCATTTTGCTTTGACCTTATCACTCCGACTCTGTTCTCAGTGGGAAACTTCATGGCTAAATGGTAGGTAGAGACCACAGTTTTCAAGGCATTAAGACTTGGCCTCTAAATAATGATATTGTACTAGGATGGTTTGTCCACCACCAGAAACTTAACCACTCGAGTGACCCGAGCACGATCTTCACCAAAGGTAACTAGCAACAGATCTAACCTACTGCTTAGACACATTCTCCTAAGAAGCCATCTAAGGAGGTTCATACTGGGAAGAGCGCCGCATTGCTTATTTTCAACTTATCAAAAGCCTATTTGAATAGGATATCTACCGAGCTACCATTGTTGATCAATACCCGTCGGACTATGTTGTTTGCAATCTGAAGTTTGTACTCTAGGGCGTCGTTGTGTAGGTGGATGAGCCTATCTACCTCTTCCTCAGTAATAGTAATAGCAACGTCTTCTTGCCAGCATATCTTGTTGATATACTCAGTCATATTCATCGGGTCTCCTTTCTCAACCAAGTGGGCTATTCATGTGTAGGCCTATCTACTACTAGTGGTATCCCTCGTAACTAGCCTATCGAAAATTGTGTGCATGATATTCAGTGAGTCCATGCATTCATACCATCAGTGTTTAGAATCCTCAACTAGCTTTCCCTAGCAAGCTGGTCATTTCACTTTACATTATTTCCAAGGGTAAGGACCCATTCAATGAACTCCCTAAGGTGTCCGTCTCAAACAAGCTTCTCGATTTGATCCTTCAACTGAATGCAGTCCCAAGTATTATGTCTGATGTCTTTATAGCAGTTGCAATACTTGTTCAGATCCCTTTTTGCTCGATTTCCCTTCAGAGGGGGTGAGTCCACCAACAGATTATGGTTACTCAGTTGGTTTAACACCTTATCTATAGTGGCAACTAGAGACGTATAGCTTTAGAATTTCCCAGTGGCAACCTGTAGCTTATTAGTCTTTGGCTTTTTGTTCTGGCCAGCTCTACCCTGATTAGGTATGTCCTTGTTCTTCTTTCCTTTTTTGCTCCCTTCTCCTTCCCGATGACTCTTCATATAGTTTGAAGCGTCTGCATGTTTTCAAGCATGAACGAGCATCTCAGAAAAGTTGCTTGGCTATTCCAAAACAAGTGACCAGATTTGGCCTTTAACTCCTCACCTCCAAAGCTGCTTAGGTGAAACGATTGATATAATCCCTCACTTCTCCGTCCCCTTGTTTCACAGCATAAACCCTCCTTCATTCTCGATCTTGATGGGACAAATGCCATCGAAAATGCTTCGACAAGCTGTCAAAAGAGGCTCATTATGCCTGGCTCAATGTGCCTAAACCACTGCCAAGTAGAGCTGGTTACTGTCAATGAGAACCCCTTACACATTGTTGTGTCACTGGCGTTCTGCAACATCATATGGCCCTTGTAGAGTTCTAGGTGCTCATTGACATCCGTTGTTCCATCATATGCTTTTATCTATCGCACCTTGAACTTGTTCAGCAAAGGAGCCCTCATTATCACATCAGTAAAGGGCAGGTTTGGCATGCCACCCTCGTTGACCCCATACCCGCTATTCTTGATATAGTTGATCTATTGCTGTAGATCACGTAACTTATGGCTATTAGTATATACGGGTAGATCCATAGGTACGGGGCTCTACCTTCTGCCTAGTCATTGTCTTAAGCTTCTGGTTGGTCTTTAGCAAGGCAAGCATCCCGGTTCCCAAGCCTATCAAAGACTGAAGCCCAAGAACCTTCTGGGGAGCAATTGCAGCCTTCTTGGGCTCTAAGCCAACCATTATGGATTATGCAGTTGCTTTGGGAGGCATTCTTTGAAGCTTAGGTTATGACATTCTTGGAGTTCCCTTCACTATGGGACCCATCCCTCAATGCTACTCGACCACTTACTCCATCTTCCTGAGCTGGGGGAAGGAGCACTGGGGGCAGGTGTTGTCACGCTTGCTGCTATGCCATTTGCTCTGTAAGGAGACATATTGCCTTAATTAGTTATTGGATTGGGTCCTCGGTACCTAGAACTGCTCCACCCACGCTACCCTAGCCACCTGATCGTGACTGGGCCCCCCAAGGCCTATCGCAAGGTTTGCCTGGGTTTTGATTTTGGCCGTTCCCCCATCCCTCTTATCAAGGAACATCATCCCGAGTGTGTCCTCTTATCGCTATGTTAAGGGAAATGCTGTTAGGGCATAGGGCCCTCCTTCTAGACCCAAAATATTGATGCCTTGCTATGGAGCAACACCACTTAAGGTTGTGCACAATGATCAGACTACTTCTTCCGCTCGTCTCAGCCTCCCGGGGGACCTGTAAGAAGAGGGAATGCCTTTAACGTCTAGGGGACACTGGTGTGGTGCCAGCCAAAAGCTCTCCGATGCTCAAGTCAGATACCTATTCAGCCCAGGAGGAGACTAGGGTTAGGTATGAGAGAGTTCACTTGGCATGGTGGTAAAGTAAATGCTCCTATTTATATCCCACCACTTGGACCAAGTGTAGTGGGTTTGACCCTTGACTTGAGTGCTCCATATGATGGTTTCAAGGCGGTTGGTGACATATGTCACAATCACAAAAGATGGACAACCCTTCATCTATGGGCTACAATAAGGCCATGTGGTGGCCTTGGGAATAAGTTGTTACCCAGCATCAGGCCATATCCATCCAACCTAAGTATGCGTTCTTCTCGAGAAGGCAACAACTTGAGTGGCAGTCAACGAGGCCCTAGGGACCACCTCGAGAAAGTGCGTCGATCAATAGGGAATTGTTTGAACTCCAAAAATGACTTCTGTTCGAGTAAAGTGGTCGGCCAGCCGAGGTGAGTTCCTTGTGGAAGGTACTGAGCATACCCCAACAACTCATATAATAAGTATCGTTATTTTGGTTGTGTGATATAGATAAAACGGTTTTAATACTTTAAAGGGAATTTTGTAGCCAAATCTAATCATTATTTTTTTCTTACGTTATGTTGAGAATTATAGATGGGATTACATTGAAGCAGGAGGAATTATACTGTAAGATATGGACCGCTTGGTGGCTTTCAGAAAGGGTTTAACAACTTGGTCCAAGTGGGTATACACTAATAATATTGATCCCAACAAGACCACAGTTTTCTTTCAAGGCATTCCTCCTACTCGTTATAGGTAGTACCTTTAATCACTCCAATTCTGCGGGCTATGATAAACAAAAAATATATATACGGTTGTGGTCCCTTATATTTAAAAAAAAAAATTTTGCTTCAGTTATATACCATAAATAATTAAGTATACATGTCTATCTTTTTTGCATGAAGGAAGGAGTGGAGTCCAGAATTTGTTTAAACATTTTCTTGGTTTTAATTTCTTTATGTATTATTTAACTTCTCCTGAAAAGGTAAGTTTAATCATTTTTAGGGGCCAGTAAGTTTGTTTATCCTCAAAAACATTAGTTGGCTTAAGAAATAAACATTGTAGCTAAGCCGTAATATTAAGTGAGCCTGTAATGAGGAACAATTGTGCCAACGTATTTAGATTATATAACATCTAGACGATAAATTTTTTACTTTTTGCATTTTGCTTTTTACCGTAGTTGCTGCAAGCTTTACACTCTTTGTCGGTTCCAATTAAGATATCAAATAGACTCTTAAATTCTTTAAAAGGGTGTCCCCACACTAGGATTTTATATATGTGACCATAAGTTGCAACACTGCCGGATTCGAATTAAATAGTATATATATGTTGTATAAGTTTGAACATCCCAAGAGAATTTCTCGGACTATATTATTACAGTTATAAGAAAAAACTATACATAGAACTTATTAAATAAGAAAATTTCCATATAAAAAAATCAACAATATTATAGTTTATTGAAGAATTAGAAATTAACCTAGTGTCCATTAGAACGAACAATAATAATTTTCCCTAGCTAGTTATTGGTTTAATTAATTGAGTGAACGGTACATATTTATTGACCTGATTGTCTAACTATTAGTGAATAATTTTTTACTTTGGAGAACAGTGGAGAAGAGTGGAATGATTCCAAGTCAACGACATGTAAAGGGCAAACTGAACCAGTAAGTGGTTCAACATATTTAGGAGGTTGGCCACCAGCAGCTGCAATAGTAGACCAAGTGCTGAGCAAAATGTCATCACTAAAGATGGCCATCCCTCTGTCTACGGCATTGGTGGGACCAAGGGAAACGATTGTAGCCATTGGTGTCTTGCTGGTTTTCCTGACACTTAGAACGAGCACTTGTATGCTGTTCTTTTCTCAAGTTGAAAACTCATACCATTAATTCAAGCTAAATTCATTATACTAATAGTCCGTTTGGAAACATAGGCTCGAACCAAAACTTTTAGTTCAAATTGGTATAGTGTTTTAATTATTTCATAAAATTTGAATTGTTATAATGCTTTAAACCCAAACTATTAGTTCCAATCGACTTCTCAATCCCCTCTAAAATGATTAAGCCATCAATCACCAATACTTCACTAGCCCACTGGACATTTAAAGTTCAAATGTTCTCACAACATAAAGAAAATTAGGTGACATGTCGCAATGACTATATAGGGTCGGTGTTTGGCATGGTGGTGGAACCATAAGTTAGAATTGTTTTTACTGTAGTATGTGAGAGTTTTACACTATAGTAACTTTTTATTTTTACTGTTGCATGTGTCCACTGACTTTTAATTAATCCATTTTTTGATATAAATCCAGTGCTCTAATATTCATAGCATAAATTTTAAAGTGAGATTTTTTTTTGGCATTCACCAAAATTTTTCTTTTTCACATTGTTGTTTTAAGGCATCAAATTAAACTCCCTATATTAGTAGCTACAATTATAATCCAATTGCATGGGTTGGATCATAAACTACTTCTGGTTCAACGTGCCAAATGTGATGTAAAAATAAACTATATACAGCTATAACTTTAGCTGCAAATCGATTATAAAGAGCGATTTTGGAGGAATAATATTGGCTTTATTCAGCCCAAACACAAGAACGTGATGTCGCAATGCTCATAGGGTGTTTAAGCCTCGTAAGCATTCAAAAGCCTCAATGAAAATATAGTATACCTCTAGCAGGCCCCCAAATTATGCATTCTAGTTCAATATACCCACTCAAATTATGAATGGTATTCATTTCACTCCTAAACTACATAAAATAGGTGAAAACACTCCGAACTAATGTAGTTTCATAAATTCCCTTTAAAGATTTTGTAACAATTTGTCCTGCAAATTTTTAAAAAATTAGGGGACAAATTGATATAAAATGAATAACTTGAGGAGCATTTATGAAATTATAATCGGTGGCAAATCATTGTTTTGTTAGTCATCTATGCAGAGGGGATGTTTTGAATAATTTTGTACAGTTTAAGGGTAAGATGAACTTTTCAAAGTTCAGGGACACATCAAACTAGGCATATAATTTAGGAAATTTATAAAAAAGGAATTCAAATAAAAACCACTTTTTGAGACTCAATTTTTATTTATACCACAAACTTAGTGTGAAATGTCCCTCTGGGACATTTTTCAGTGTTCCTCTAAGACATTTTGAATTCCGATGTTCCTTTGGGACACTTTTAAATGTCCATCTGGGACATTTTCAGGTGCATCTCCGGGACATTTTCACATGTTCTTCTAGGACTTTTTTAATGTCCATCTAAAACATTTTGAAATGGCCCGGAGAGACATTTTTGGGTGCTTCTCTAGGACATTTTTGGGTGTTCCTTTAGGTACATTTTTTGGTGTCCCTCCAAGACATTTTGACATATCCCTCTGGGACATTTTACAGCATCCTAGTGGGATTTTTTTCCTCTCTTCCTCTCAAATCTTTCTTTCTCTCTCTCTCCTCGCCTCCGCCTGCTCGTCTCCAGCACTAGAGACGTCACTGGCAGCCAAAAAACCAAAAAAAAAAAAAATACTTGCTGGCACCATTAAATTCAACTAGTGACAGAAATATTGCCAAAGACTTAGCACAATTTTGGAATCAATGGTGTGAATTGCAGCTATTAGAAAGTGATAAGACTATAAAAGTGCATCTTTTCTAAGGCTTAAATCATTTATTTGTGCTTTTATTTTTCATTAAATCCTTTAATTAATAGCATTTTTGTGTCAACAAGTATTTTTGTGTCTTAGTGTGTAAATATGTTAAAAAATGTATTTTTAGTATATTTTTATGTTTAATAATATTTTTGGTAAATTTTAGAGTTGTTTGGTGTGTTAAATATGTGTTTAGTTTGTAAATAATTAAAATCGTAAAAATAATATTAATTGATTTTATTTTGAATCTTAAAATATTTGTAAATAAGTTGTGAGTCTGTAAATATATGCTATTATGTCTTTAGTAATTTCTAAAAATAATCCAGAGCCTTAAATAGCATATCTATTAAGGTTTGCTAATTTTAGAATTTTTATCTATTTTTAGTAATTTTTGTGTGTTTTATTGTTAAATAAATATTTTTATATTTTTGTAAACATTATGTTTGTAAAATAATTAATTTTAATGTGTTCGTAAATTTTAGATTTGAAATCTAGAGAAAAACATTGCAAAATAGCGCCAAAACGGATAAAATTAGACAACAAATGATAAAGAAACAATTAAAAAATTCAAAATTCAAATTGTTGGACACATGGGGTTGGAGGACCATTGGATCCGCTGCCAAAGCAATCATGACCATTTGATTCTGCGTGCATCAGCATGTGTCATGCCACATGTCAGATTAGTTTCGCGCGTCAGCGCTGACGCGTGTCAACGGGCCCCACTGTCTGAGGTACTCGTGTAATCCATTGTGCTCAATTCTATACGTTCTCGTCTCCGATGCCATTCAATCTGAGTACTAAGACTCATCCCACAGGGCCAGTTTCCTCAGTGAATTTATTCCGTTCGAATGAGACTTCAAGGGTCCAGATCTCGTTACATTCGTACATTCAGTAGCCGCGAAGCGTCAAATTACAAAGAAAAAATCACCATAGAAAAAAATATACATATATTTATATACACATATGTGTATATATATATATATATATATATATATATATCAATTAGCCTTCACAATATTCTCGTGAACTAGTTGGAGTGGAAGGCTGCTAAATAATTAAATAATTAATAATAATAATAATAATAATAATAATAATAATAATAATAGCAATAAAAATAAAAATAATGCATTTTGTGCACGATAAATAGGGGGTTCTCTACCCTTAATCCATACCCCTCAACAGCCTTCGGGCCTTCTTCTCCCTCCCTCTTCTTTTCTTTCCTCTGCTAAGTTTGACTCAACAGTATCTTCATAATAAAATAATGTTTAAATTAGTGTAGTGAGTCTAATGAGGTAAAAAGATGATCTTCTATGTATAGTATTTTGGTATAGATTTCATCTTTATAACTATGTTATTCTTGTGGAATAAATTATATTCCTGTGTTTTAATAATTATTAATGCTGTTATGCTGCTCAATTCTTGCATAAATTCAGTCATGCTTTCTTTATGTAATTTAATTGTGTTGCATAATTAATATTAAGAATACTGAAGTCATGCTAGTTTATTAAGTTGAGTTTACGCTACATTATAGACATGGACTGATACAGTAAATACTTGGCAATTCTTAATTTATTGTAGACAGAAGATGACATAGTATATTCTTAAACCATTTAATAAAATGAGATACTGCTAGAATTAATGCAATAATTTATTCCATTAAAATATATTAATTTTGGTTTGTTATTATCTTTTCTATCTTAACATTATGTTAATTATAATTGAGTGATAGCGGTTATAATTTTCATGATTAATGCACATAATCATTAGTGAGAGATGATTATTTTGCTATTTTTTATAGGAATACCCTTACTGCATTATGGCTTGCTATATTGTTGCTTTTGGTTAACTTATAAAAAAAGTAAAAGTACTTGCAATTAACGAAAAAAGATATAATAAATCAAATGCCTTAGATAATTAATTACTTAGAGTTAGAATTTCATACCAGTTGCGAAACATACAAGAGATTTTGTAAGCTTCACCGCTTGAATTTTATATTTTAAATTTTGAAATTAACAAAATCACAAAAATATTTATTTCATTTTAAACTTTGTTTTCAAAAACTGCTTGTTTCTTTGAACGTTTATTTTTATCAATCTCTCGAGTTACAAATATTTCACCTCTTAGTGGATACAATAAGTTTTTTATACTACAAACGTATGCCGTTTTAGAAGAAATATTTTGGGCATTACTAGAAAGCTTCAAAAGAACAAATCGTCCCAGATGTTATAGTTGTTATAGGAAAGATTTTGTCAAAATAGAAAAAAAAAATAGAAACAAATAAAAAAAACATAATCTAATGAGCAAAAACAAATCCAAAAAATAGAACTCGCCATCATCTTGCCCCGAACTCGCCATCACTGTCGCGGATGAAGCATTGTCGTCATCCGACTAGGTCTACAGTCTACGCTGCCACACTTCATCAGAGATTGTGCCACCAATTTGAGGTCGAGCTTTGCCAAGTGGAAGCTTCGCTATAGATTCGTGCAGGTCGAGCTTCTTTGGCTATGGAGGATCTTGTGCATTAGAGAGAGGAAAGGAGAGAGAAACAGACCAAAAAAAAAAAGGAGGAGGAGAGAGAGAGAAACAAAGAAAGAGAGGGTGAAAGGAGAGAGAGGCAGAGGGAAAATCAGGAGGTGAAGTGTGGATTCGAGGTCAAAGCTTCGTCACATATCCGAGGTGAAGCTTCTTTGACCATGTAGGATCTTGTACAGCATAGAAAGAGGGAGGAGAGAGAAACAAACGAAAAAGAAGAAGAAGAAGAAGGAGGAGGAGAGAGAAACTGAGAAACGAAGAGAGAAAAGGTGAGAGGACATAGAGGCAGAGAGAAAATTGGGAAAACAAAGATAGAAAAGAAAAGAAAAGAAAAAAAAAAGGGTATAAGAAACAGTGGACAACTTTTTTAAGTTTTGTTTTTTTAAGCATAAAAAATAAATAAAGAAAAAAGATGACATAAGTTGTAATTTTCTCTTAATAAAATTAATCTTAGAAAGAAACTAAATAAAATAATTATATATTCCCATTTACAGACTATTAATTGTGTAGAAAAATAAATAGAATTAAGAATTTTGTTAACAACTCGAATTGATTATAACAATCGGACACTATTTATTATTATTATTATTATTAGCTAAAGGGTGGGGTCATAATTATTATGGAGGGCCCACATGACCTTATGATCTTTTATATATTTTTTCAGTAGTAATTTTAAGTACTCTTGCATGCAACGTGAGTTTAGCAGTTCTAGAACATTAATGATTGGCGAAGCTGTGGATCCATTTGCAACTCCTTCGACTTAATCATATCAATCGGACAAAGTTTATTATTATTATTATTATTATTATTACTATTCATGATGAATTAATAAGTAGACTGGAAAAGAATTCTAAAGAGAGTGTTAAGATTTCTCTCTTTTGTTTTTTCCCCTCTTTGTGTAGAAGTTTCGTTACACCGTGTTATATTGCAAATTGAATAACTTTTTAGAAGAAGGAAATACAAAGATACATAAATAAAGGCTTCACCTCTTAGATTTGTTAGCTGCATCCTGCATGCGAATTCACCAAATGGAAACTAACGCACCGAGGAAAAGTAATCGCATTAGAAAGAAAATTACAATAACAAAAATAGAAATTTTTGCACCTCAAGTTTTCAAACTTTGCAACCTTTGATATTTGAATCCTTATATTAAGAATTTAGAAACTTAGGTCTTTAAATTTTTAACTTGTTAGCACCTTAGTCCCTATTTTAAGAATTTAATCACTCAGATATCTAAACTTTTAATTTGTTGTCATTATAAGTCCCCATTTAAGAATTTAGGCATTTAAGTCTTCAAACTCTTAATTTGTCGGCACCAACAATGTTTATATTTTTTTGCTATTAAATGACATAATAAATACAAATATTCTGT
This sequence comes from Artocarpus hirsutus, assembly GCA_946598075.1. Taxonomy (NCBI): domain Eukaryota; kingdom Viridiplantae; phylum Streptophyta; class Magnoliopsida; order Rosales; family Moraceae; genus Artocarpus; species Artocarpus hirsutus. The sequence continues at coordinate 37,729 of CAMOHE010050389.1, read as the reverse complement.
TAAATGGTATAAAAATGTCAATATTTTATTGAATAACAAAAGAGATGTCTACATTTTAAGGCTTTTTTTCTTCAACATATATATATATATATATATATATATATATTACTGAAAAAGTCCCAAAAGCTTTAATTTATTTTTTTTTTTGAAGTATAACTTATTATTTTTTATCTAAAATAATGTTTAAATGTCCTATAATTAAGTTAATTATGATGATTATTGATAACAAAATGATTGATTATAAATCAAAAAAATTACAAATATTATTGAGGAAACTAGCCATTGATTATATTATATTTTAGGTAAATTGTTCAAATTATAACGATACTAATGAAGACAAACACAACATTTAGTTGTTATATATCGTTCAATTACATATTTTTTATTATCCTCAGTTATATTAAAGATCTCTTAGGAGAGAAATATGTGTAATTGAACAATTGATTGCTGTGTTACAGTTATTTAGTTACATTATTGTAATTTAGTACTAACTTACCAAAAATCAAATACAATGGATATTTATGAATTTCTTTTTTTTTTTTCAGTTTAGAATTAATCTTATTGTTGTCAATAATTTTCATAATCAACTTTATGCTGTAGAAGATATTTATAAATTTTTTTTGGACAAAAAATAACAAGCCATATTTTAAACAAAATGATAGGATTTATGGACTTTTATGTTTAAAAAAATTACATTTTCGAGACCTGAAGGGAAGCCTCAAAATATTGATATTTTTATGCTATTTAATATTAAAAAGAAGATAGGGACTAACAATGCGAAAAAATTAAAGTTTGAAAACATAAGTATCCAAATTATTAAAATAGGGACCCACATACTAAAGATTATAAAGTTTGGGGTCAATGGTGCAAAAATCCCATAAAAATAAGGAGTCTTTAATTTTTAATGTTTTATTTATCTATTTGTTGAATTAGAAACAATCTAATTCTCTTTTTTAATTTAGGAAACTCAAAAATAATAATTTTACAATGCAAACTAAAATGTCTTTTCACACGATTAAATAATAAATGACACTACTAGAAACTTGAGATTTTACAACCCTTATTTAACGACATTTTTTCAAAACCCGTCGTGGTAAGAAGAGGTAAAAACATAGAGAGCATGCCTAAAAATATGAAAACCATCATGGTAGTGATGTAGGATCTTTCATGATGGTTTTTAGTAAAAGCCGTCATGGTAAGTGTAATTTTACACAACGGTTTTTGCTAAAAACCACAATGTAAGATTCAACCTTTTCGACAGTTTTTATAAAAATCGTCATGTAAGATTATCTTTTCACGATGATTTTTAGTACAAACTATTATGAAAGGTTCTGCATGTTTAAAATTTTAGTACCCCGGCCAAATTTAATCCCGCGTCAATATTATGGCCTTTCCTATTTATTCAAAATTTCTCTAACTTAAACCCACTAACTCTTAAACTCCTTTCTCTCTCTAACTCCTCCCCCCACAACCTAGCCACCGACAAACCTAGCCCCTATGGCATTCCACCGACTTTGACATTCCTCTGTCACTCTCTCCATAACCCCACCATCCATGTCGTTCGCCACCGTTCATCTTCGTCTCTCGACATTCTACCGACTCCACCATCGTTTGACTTGTCCTTGACGTTCCATCGACTCCACTATCATTGTTAAATTTCAAATCCTTAATTTTAGTTTTAGTGTTATTGTTAGCTTATTTAGTTTTAATTTTAATATTAGTTATATTGCCAACACCTGGCTAGTTCAGTTGGTAGGGGACTGTTCAGCTTAAGCAAGCGACTCAAGTTTGAGTCCTTGTGAATGCAGCTGCCAGTATTGGGAGACTCTTGTCGCCTTTGGGTCTCTCCATGGATCGACTCTGGATTACTTAGATAAACCCCACGAGAGTTGAGGGGCCCTTTATATAAAGGGTTCATGCCTCCCGTAGTGGGCTTCAGAAACCGAGGGGTGTGGATCACCACCATAAAAAAAAAAAATATTTGTTATATTAATTTGTTATTTGCCATTTAGTATGTGTTACTTGTATTTGGTGTTTGAAAGAATTTTGAACAACATTTAGCATTTTGGTGTGAGAATAGATCACTTTTTATGTGTTTGTGATGCCCGAGTATTATTGTGATGCCCACTATATGTTTGATGAAAAGCTTCTATGGTTGTGTGTTTGTGTTTTGGATAATTAATTTTATTTTCATTGTTTTTGTTAATTCTATTTATTGTTGTTATTCTTTCTTTGCCTCACACATGATAGTATGCATGGACTTAGACACCATAAATCTATCAACTCTTTTGCAAGCATGAAAAGAGTACATGACTTTACAATGTAAATATATGTATGATTTTGTAAAAATTTTATAATTCAATGTAATTATGTGATTATGAAATTTGGGCATTATATTAATGGTGAAAATATGGGACTATTCATCTTGTGGGAAACCATAAATTCTGGGTTTTTTTTAGCTTCAGACCAACTTTTTCATGATAGTTTTTAGTGAAAACCGTTGTAAAACAAGAGCCTTACATGATAGTTTTCATCAAAACTGTTGTGTAAAGCATAGCTTATACGATGGTTTTTCTAAAAACCGTTGTGTAAGCTTAGCGTTTTACGATTATTTTTAGTAAAAACTGTCGTGATAGCCTCGTCTCAAGATCCTAGAACCTCACCAAAATAAGGATTTCACGATGGTAAAAAACTGTCTTGAAAAGTCTCGTTAGTACTACGATGGATGATTATACGACTGTTTTAAACGATCGTGTAATCTACCATTTCTACTAGTGTGGCTTATAATATTAAATTTCTAAGGGTTATAAGAAAATTCCATATTCATTTCTTTTAATTGAAAATCAATGCTAAGAGAGGTAATTTATTTTCATTCAGTGACAAAGGCAATACAAGTCCTCAATTTTTTCCTTTTATGTATTTGTATAAGTAAGCACATATAATATAGCACAAATTGCACAAATGCCCCGTTAGAAATTGAATATGTGATCTTATACCTTATAATTTTTTTAAATAAATAATGAAAAGTCCAACAAAGACCAAATACACCCAATTTTTATAAAGCCTTCGTAAGAAAGAAACAATCGAATTATAGCCCTTTATTTGATTAAATTATAATAAAAAATAGTTGAATTGTTAAAAGGATTTGAGTATTAGTGTTATTTTGTTATTAAGGTTTGATTAGTTTCTCTTGATGATATTTTTCATAGAAATGAGGATTTAATTAGTTAAATACACTACACTCATTAAGTTCACATATTTATTTGTCAAATAAAAATATAAATGAATTATTAATTGTAACATGTTTTTCTTCTAATATTAAGGAGGTAATTAGTTAAACAATTATGTTAAAATATTTTAAAAGAAATTCAAAAGACTCTCCAATTAGTAAAAATACTAGATATCCATTAGTTTATCGGCTTCTAATCTTAGTATTGATTTTGTTTGTTGTTATTTTTATTACATAGGGAGTTTTTTTTGCTATAAACATTGTGAAGAATATGGTATGCAATTGAATGAAAAATTAATTTAAAAATGATACTTTACTTGCATAAACTAAAATAAAAAAGACACCTTCGATAGCTTTAAAAACAAGGATATTATCCAACATTAATGCACAAACAATTTTAGAAAATTTAAAAGTATCGAAATTGATTAAAAGTCTATTACAATTATTAACTCTCTCCTTGGCTTTGTCACTATTTACATTACACATACCTTTAAATTTTTATTACTAATTTCGTGAGCAAACACTTAAGTAAAAGGGAAAGAGAATCACTTCTTATTTTTGTCTTCATGTAAAGTGAATAGAGGAGTTTCAAAAATCTGTAAAACCATCCAAATCGTCCAAATCATATCAAACCGAGTCAAACTAGTGGTTGTTTTTGTGATTTTTGGATTGTTTAGGTGGTTTTTACACGAATAATTTAGATGGTTTGGTTAGTGTTTAGGCTTCTCAAACCATCCAAACTGTCCACCTAAACTGCATGCTTAAAGCTCCTTCAAACTGCCCTATATATAATCTTTTCTTTTAAAATATTTGTATGCAAGAATTTTTATTATTTTTTAGAGAAATATTTTTCAATACTTATAACAAGAAGCTCAATGCATATAAGATAAACCTTTCCACTTTATAATAATATTTTTGCTTAATAACATTAAAGCAACGTTAGGCATCACGTGTTAGCATCTATAAAAAACAAAATCATATTAAAGAACCAAGGATTGGAAACCTTTAATTCAAGTTTAAATTTTAATTATATTGCGTTTTGTTATTTAGGTGTATGTTTAACTCTTTGGTTTGATTATTAGAAAACTTTGACTTACGTTATTGTCAATTTTTAATTTGGTTCTTGATTTGTACAAAACTTTAAATGATAAACTTTTAGATATTTTATTATTGTTGTAAATATTGCTAACTTTTTAATCTTAAGCTCAAACCGTCCAAACTGTTTATGAGTTATTTGTTTTGATTTGATTTTTATAAAAAAGTCAAACCATCAAAAAATAAAATTTATTCTCAGTTTAGTTAATGGTTAAAAAAAAAATCACACAAACCGCCAGCCAACACCCCTAAAATAACACATCCTTACAGCAAATTCAAATTTCCAATTCATGTAATGCAAAATGATGGCGACAAAATATGTAAGTATATCATCATGCACGCTACATGTATATATAAATATATATGCGTATTTGAGAATATGCATGCTATGTATTTGAATACTTGGTAGAAATATATAAGTACACTTTTTATTTTATTGTCCTACGTTAGTCTTTCTGTTCAATTTGATTATTTTTAGATTTGAGAATATGCACACTATATATTTGAATCCTTAGTAGAAATATATAAGTTCACTTTTATTATATGGTCCTAAGTTAGTCTTTCTGTTCAATTCGATTGTTAAAGTCTAGGAAAAAAAAATCTTCCAAATACTCCTATTTTAACCTGTAAAATTACAAAATTAACCTTCATAAATTGCACATGCTTCTAAAGTGCCTTTCCATGTCCAAGATTTCAATAGTCATACGGGCAAAATGGTTAGTTTGGGACAATTTAGGGTATTAGAGACTAATTATTGGTTGTTTTACAGGCACCTAGAGGCGGAGCTATATTAGGCTGAGGGAAGCTTCCTGCCCCTCGTGAACCCAATGGCTCCTTCTAATTTTCTCTTCTAAAAAAATATTCTCTCTATTTTTCTACCACTCGTTTGAAATCTTATATATTATGATATACACGTAGGATTTTTAGAAATATTCTAATAATAACTCAAGGTTTTTCTCTAAAATATACTTTTATTTCAAATCTTAAACCCAAATAAATCATTCAAGAGAGAAACCCCAAATAAATCAGGAAAAAATGGTTGGTTTATTATGACATATAGGGGTGGCAATACGGGTTGGCAGGTCGGGTTAGTGTCAAGTTGGGGTTAATTTTTACAAAAATTAGGTTGACACTAACCCGACCTGTGACACGAACGGGTTGAAAATTCTCAACCCTAACACGACCTGTTTTGATACAGGTTGACACGAACACGACCCGTACCAACCCGTTCCTTATGCATAGTGTCAAAAAACAATGACTCGTGACCTGTTTTTAACCCGTAACCCTATTGTGACCCGTGACCCACCTATGACTCGCCTATACTAATATATATAACATAAAAAAAAACATAAAATTAGAAAAGTTTCATACCACAACAACAAGAAGATGAGTGATAAGAGAGGTAGTGTGACGCCCCAGAGAGGGGGTCTGGGAGTTTTAGGTAAATAAGATGAAAATTAAAGTAAATAGGAAGAAAAGTGAATAAAGATATGTAGGAAATAAATAAATTAAGTAGATTTCTCATTTGAAATAAACATTACCAAAAATAAATGATGTTATCGGCGGTCACCGTCACATGAATGCCACGAAAGTGGGGCCGAGATCTTATTCTCATTCACTATTATGTGGAAGCTAGCCACGAAGATGGGTTGGTAAGTAAATAGTAAATCATAATATTAATAATGCAAAATCATTGAAAATCATCGTAAATCATCGTCTCTAAGATAAATTAAAAATATACAATGATAGAGACAAAAACAACATCAACACCGACATCGGGATAAGTCGTACAGCGCATGTGTCATACCACAATTCCTAGAAAATACCATTTCAATCCCAAGAGATCGGTTTCAATCCTAGGACTTTCCTCCCTCTTTAAACCTAGAAGGGGATATTTAAAAAGAGGAAAACGTGAGAGGAAAGCTTAGTAAGATAATTAGTTAAAAACAAGTTATTTTAAAATTGATAACTACTTACTTGAACAAATCTTTGATGAAATGTCATGGTATAGGTTTTGGAAATCTGAAAGAAATATCAAACTACAATTCTTTAAAGTCAATGACAGAAATCATTATTAAAAGGAAACATTTAAGAAATGGATTTGGCCAAAACAATTTAAAAAGGGCTACCAAAGGAAGGGATGAAAATATCCTACCTCATTTGAAATCCAACAACATAAGCTCCAATTAAAATTCGACGTAAGCTCTAATCATCATTTAAGAACTTAAAAATTGCATTCAAAATCAGAAACCATATTTAACAGATATCATTATGTCAGTTTAATTATCAATGTGCCATTTTGACTCAAATTAATAATGGTACAAAATTATAATCCTTTTTGAAACATTTCAAAATCATTGAACATTAAAAACTGAAAGAAAAATATAATTTTTCAAGTCCACAATAAGCCTGCCGAACATCCTGGTCTGGCCTGTCGAACTGCATAGTTTGGCTTGCTAAAAAACCAGATCCGGTCAACCAAACTTTTTTAGGTTCGACCTACCGGTCGTATGAATCTAGCCTGCCGAACTCATGAATCTGGCATGTCGAAGATCAAGTTCGGCTGAACTCATGAATCCGGCCTGCCGAAGATCAAGTTCGGCCTGCCGAATTGGCAAAATCAAGGGACCCAAGACTTCGAGTCTCGACCTCCCCAAGCTTAAAATTTCAAATTAAAACCTGTTTTCTCAATCCCAAAGCATAAAAATCATATAGAAAGTATAGAAAATCATAATAGAACAAGTTTGAACCATTTTCCCCAAATTTAAACTCAATTTCATAATAGATTTGAAAATCTAAGAAAAATATCAAAACTTGATTAAATCGATTTTTGTTCAAATAAAGCTTAGATTTATCATAAAACAAGTCCTATAAGCTTAGATTAAACATTATCTAAGCTCAATGAAGCTCAAATTCAACAATCAAAGAAAATTTAAGAACTTGATGATAAACTTTGAAATTTTAAGAAAAAGAAAAAACTAACATTTAATGGTGTTTTTGGAAAAAAAAAAAAACTTGATAATTTGAACTTCAATATTTGCTCAAATCCATGAGAATGAAACTTGAAATCAAAATTTTTGAGAGAAAGAAAGAGAGAGAGTGGGCTGAGCATGAGAGGAAGGAAGAGAGAGAGAGGGAACGTGAAAATGAAAAGAAAAAGGAAAGGGAAAAAGAAAAAGAAAGGCCCAAGAGCATTTTGGTAAATATAAAAAAATGTGGTATAAAAATATCATTTAATATTTTAAAACTAAAAATCAAATTTTAGATATAACAAATACAATAAAATCTTCAAATAACTAAAATTAATGACAAAAATTTACACGGACACACTTAATAATTAAGTTTAACATAATAAATTTTGCTTTAAAAATTCAGGGGTGTTACAAGTAAGGTTTAATCTTTTAAGGGCTTATATTTTATCTGAAATAATATTAATCATAGGAAAAAAAATTTTAAAGTTAATTAATTAAACATGGGTAAATAACGGGTTATTTTAGTGTCAGACAGGTTCATCTGAACACGACCCGTTTTTTGACGGGTCAGTTTTCGGTCGACATTAAAATAACCCGTGGTCAAATTTTTTGACACAAACCCATAAAAAAAGTATCAAATTTGTATCATATTATTATGTCATAACTTGTATTGTCGACCTAACTGACATCTAGTATTAACCGACAAAAAAGTGTCATATTAAAAAGAAAAAAGAAACAACTTGTGGTGCTAAACAAAACCGACAGAACAACTGGCTCTTTGTGGACTCACATCCACATCATCGTTCCATCTTCTTTTGATAATTTGCAAATAAGTCCTCCAGTTTTTGCATTTGCCTCGAATCAGTCCTCATGCTTGTCCCTTTCTGAGCCATGTGAATAATCATCGATGTATCACGTCCAGTCCTATTTTTAAAAAAGAAGTAATTCGAAACATGAGTTACGCATGTGAGGCCGTAGTCCTGTGGGTCAGACAAAAATAATTTTTTCAAATAAGATCCAAGTAAAAATGAAAAGAAATAGAATTAACCATTACGGTGTTTTTAACAAAAGCCAGCACCCTAGGATGAAGCAGAGAGCAAATGTATGATCACAACAATGTCTACGCTCTAACTCTATAGTAGTGGCCTAATCGATTTGGTTATCCTTGCGAGCTCACTGTTTTCTTGTCATCGAGTTAGTTAGGAGTTTTTTCGATCTACAGAAAACGAAGAGTCCTCTGGTGCGACTTGTGAGAAAAACACTTCTATTAATAGTGTAAAGCTCTCATATACTACAATATTTTTAATCAATTAATTCTAAGTCATACTTATAAACACCATAAAACTATAAAATTTGTAATATAGTACTTTTTTTTATTAATAACAAACATATAGAGAATTCTATAGTATGAAATAAGATCGTACTAGTAGAGTTTTAAAACGTCATATCTCTATTAAAATTATTTGCTTTGCCACTTTTTTTTATAACCTTGATGTGATTTTAATCATATTTAACATTCAAAAACATTTACACAGTGCTAATACCTTACCATAAGAACCTTTTTTTTTTCCTCTATAACCTACTTTTTTATGTCATAAAAAGAATCATAACTTGTATTTGAAAGGGTATCAAATTTTCACCTTTAGATTTTGTATTATTGTCAATTCTTACCCTTTTTTTATCAAAAGTTCATTTTGGTCATAAAAGACCTAAATGGCCTTAATAAAATTTAAGAAATAAGTACAAATAAAAGTTACAAAATGTCCCCTTAAAAAAGTTACCTACTGTTAGGGACATTTAAGTCTTTTTAATAACCAAAATCAAAATTTACCTGAAAAAGGCAAGGATATAATATAAATTTACAATGTGAAGGTATAGACAATCTAAATATAATTATAGTTTTTTAACTTCAAAATATTGAGTATAAAAAGGAAAAAAAATCACAATTGAAAGCTTCCACATACATACATATTTATAAGAGAAAAGTACAAGAATGTCCTTCTAAACAAGCATTTTTTCAAGACTGCACTCTTCTCACTTCCTTTTACAGTAGATTACTCCAATCATTAGTACAGGCAGTTGGAGTGAAATTTATAGATGCCGAAAACATAATATACTAGATTATCTTATGTTTTTCTTGAACTTAAAAAAATACCAAGCAACTCTAGTTGCTAGCGTGGGCCATCGAAGTGGAATTGATAGGTGTCGGAGCGGAATCTATCATGTTGATACTTACCGTGTTCCGACGTCGTACCAACACCATGAGTGGCTGAGCACGATGCTCAGTTCTTCCCCGTTCGCCTCTGCCTGAATCGATCGACCTGCAACAAGAGGAGGGACGCCTCGGAGGCGGGTTAGTCGGTAAACAAGACAAGGGCTCTCCAATGCTCAAGGCAGAGAGTGCTCGGTAAAGGTCGGGAATTAGTTCGTTGGGAAGCAGCTTGCTTGCTTGAATGCAATAAATGCATCCTATTTATAGGTTATCACTTGGACCGGGTGTTAGGTGGGTTTCGCCCACCACTCGGGTGTCACATCATGGCATGTCAGACGGCAAGTGACAAATGTCGCATCCCTCCGTCGATGGATAAGCTCACATCCGACGGTGAGTTATTCGCCACTTGTGAGCCAGTGATAGCGAGTAGCAACCTATTTAAAGAGGACGATGGTCCGATCTGAGCTGGTGTTGAGTCCGAGAAGACACCCGGGAGAGGTGCGGCCCGGAGGAGCCCTGAAGAGCACCTCGAACAATGCACCGAGTGTAATCGAGGCCAGTCATGAGCGTCGTAAACCTTCTGCCTAGCTACTAGGCCGACCACCTAGAGTTTGGCTCCTCGACGATTGCACCGAGCTCACCCTTAACATATCATATTATCTTATATTTTCCTTAAAAAAAAAAAAAAAAAAAAAACCAGCTTACTCGGGTCACCATCAGGGGTAGTTAGAGTATAATCAGGTAGATGCTAGAGCAAAATCTACCAGATTATCTTATTTTTTATTTTCAATATAAAAATGCCAACACTCTTTGATCATTGATGCAAGCCGCCAAAGTGAAATCTAGAGATGCCGAAATGGTATCTAACAACCAGCTATTGGAAATGTAATCTGTTAGATTTTTTATCTTTCCCAAAAAAACAAAAATACAACAAGAAGTACAAATCAATCTAAAAAGTTACAAGCAAATAATAAAAAAATGACAACAAAAATACAAATCTCAAGCAAGCACAAAAACACAAAAACTAAAAAATTTCAACAAAATCTTTAAACAGAGATAAAAAAAAAAATACACAAATTAAATCATAGACTCAAAAACATCTTAATAACAATCAAATCGAAACAAAAAAAAAAAAAAAATCTCTCTTACATTCCCAAACATCTACCCAATCTTTCTTTGTATAGTGCTTCAACAAACCAAGGACATTATTATGCAATTTCTCATCAAGTTTTGAAATAATGTCCATATCAACAACATAATTTTTAAAAAAAAAAACATGTCAACTAAAAAAAACCAAAAAAGAGGAGAAAATTACTAAAATGGATGAGTTGAACTTTGGTCAAGTGATTCACCGATGAAACCAAACCAAACCATACATCATCCAATCTACAGCTTGAATCGATGGAGAAGAAATCGCATAAAGGTCACTCGTAATAGTGAAAAAAAGTGACATGGACGACCTTGTCATCAGCATGGTTCCAAATCTAGAACGGAGAAGGTGAAACACCCACTGGAGATTGTCGTCGCGAAGGGGAACGGTTGGGATAAGTTGAGAAGGACACCATGAAGCCGATCTTCGAATTTTGACTAGATAGTGCAGAGTTGCAACCCGTCTTGTGCAGATCTTCTCCGTCTTGGCGAGTGAGCATATATCTTGAACTTTGATTTCATCACCTTCCTAATATCATTTCAATCTTGTTGGAGCTATTTCGTGATGGTAATGAATTCTCTAAGAGAAAAAAGGCCGAAGAAAGGTGGCGTCGTATCAAGAGATCCACCGATGGAAGCTTTCCCTCATGGAATCTCTAACCACATCACCATACAAAGAGAGAGAAGATTTGCGAAAAAAGGATGAGAAAAGGAGGGGAGAGAAAGGGGGGAGATTTGAAGGCAAGGGGAGAAGGAGGCAGATTTGAAAGGAGGGAGCATAAAGGATTGGATCCATCAATGGAAGTTTATCGCAACTCGTGAGTAGATTCAGGCGTCAGTCGGGCTCTTATGGATCGATTTTTTAATCACCACAACAATCAGTTCTTCAATGACCATAGGAGTTGGCTATTGAGATTCTAATCCAACCACGAGACCTCCCTAGCCTCCATATTTGTTCATATCTTTGCCTGTCTCCTTCGGATCTAGATTTGGATTTGGATCTTCCATCGAGTCTCTAGGTTCTTGTAGGTTTTCGATGGTTGGCTTGGGCTCCATCTTCTTAAAGCTTCGCGTGTGGAGTTTTGTTTTAAAGAAGATGATTTAATAAAAATAAAAAATATGTAATCTAATCTTCTACCAACCGCCAACACAAATTGAAGATCTAAATCTTCCATGATGAAGCAAACCCATTTGAGTTCCTTCCTTTCAAAACGGATAAAATCTATAATCCAATCTTTTGGCAAAATATCGAGTTCGAATAAACAAGTTCAACAAATTTAAAAAAATAAATAAACAACTTAAACGACCCTTCGTTTAGGAGGTCACATTTTTTAACATTTTCTATCATTGTAATATGTCTACATGTCATGTTATATTTTCTTGTTTTTCTTTTATGCTACTTTTTTTTTTTTTTTTTTCAATCATCCTTGTATAATTCTCATCTAACGGAAGGAATTAACATATGGACCAAAAATGATACCACACACAAGGTTCATTTGGCATTGCTTTTAGATGCTGCTTTTAGCTTTTATAACCGTATGTAGCAGTATAGGGTATATGCTAAAACTTGCTTTTATAAAGTTGTTTTTAAAAACAGCTGCATGACAGGAAAAAGTGAGAAGCAAGTCAAGGATTGTTTTTTTTACAACAACTTTTGCTGTCATAATTTAAAATTACTATACTAACCTTAATAATAATAATAATACATAATTTCCAATATATCTATTTTTTCCGTAACAGATTAAAATAACATCAATACAAGAAGTTTAGAATCAAATAGTAAGGTAATTTTTTATTGTCATTATGCTTTTTTTTTAAAGTGATTTTTTTTATGTGGACATATAATTTATCTCGTTTAATAAAAATAATTTATTTTTCTAAATATATATTAAATAATAAAAATAAAATTATATTTTTTTAACATTTTAATGTACAAATATTGCATATATAAATTAAAATTAAAAGCTAAAACTATAAACATACTTAGTAAAGTATGTCTATTTTTATTATTATTTAATTCCACAATAATTTTATATATGGTTTATCAAATACCTACAATTCTACTTCGGGTATTCACAGCAGCTTTAAAAATAATTTACCAAATGCTTTTTTGCTTTTGGTTCATAGCAAAACACAACATAGAAATGTCAAACTGGCCGACAACACCAAGCCATATTTTTTAGGATTAAGTACAAAATTCACAGTAGCTTTAAAAATAATTTACTAAACACTTTTTTGCTTTTGGTTCATAGCATAACACAACATAGAAATGTCAAATTGGCCGACAACACCAAGCCATATTTTTTAGGATTAAGTACAAAATTCCCCCAAACTAGAGCCTTTGTAAAACTTTACCCTCAAACTTTAAAACGTAATATCCGTTCCTCTGAAATATAAACTATTAACAAAAATGGTCAATCTGTTAGATTTTTAACAGCAAATTAACAAATAATTTTAAAATTAGGATTATGTTAGTAATCCTATATATAAAAATAACAAAAAAAATAAAATTATAATAAAATTGTCTTTGTTGAACATGAAAAACAAAAAAAAAAATCAATTAATAATATACTACTATTTGCAACCCTCTTTTTTTCGATGTACTGAAATTTTCATTAAAATTTTATTAACTTTATTCACACTTAAAAAGTATTTTAAAATTTTAAAATATATAAACACCAATGAAAACTTTAAAAATGCGAAAGAAATTTTATTAATACCATCAAAGTTTCTTTTTTCTTTAAAAAATTTATGTTATATTTTTTGTTATATAGAATATATTTGTATTATATTTTTTTCATTTTACTAGTATATATAATTTTTGAAATTTTAAAATACTTTTTGGGTATGAAAGATATCAATAAAATTTGAAAAAAAAATTTGGTATATCAAAAAAAGAAAAATTCAAATGATATAATGATTTTCATTGATTTTTTGTTTTTAATCATCAATAAAAACTATTGTTTATTATAATTTTAATCTTTATGGTTACTTTTATAATTTAAATTATTAAAAATACCTTTAATTTTATAATTATTTGTTAATTTTTTGTTAAAATTCTAATAAAAAACCAATTTTTTTGTTAATAGTTTATATTTCACCAAAGCAGCAGTTACGGTTGAAACTGAAGGGGGGCAATAAGGGTTGCAATGGATGGCAATTTTTATAATTTTTCAAAATGTTATGTTCACTCAAAAAAGGGTTACGTAAGAACATTCTCTGGCCACGTGCGCCCGCCGCACATCACTCCCACATACTCACTACAGCAGCCGAGACCACCACGTACACGTCAATCCCTTCAACAAACCGGCAATACCAGGTGGACCCCGCCCGACACGCACCGGCCAAACCGGTTGCCAGCCCGTAGATAGTACGGCATGGAGACTACCACGTGGGAAGATGTAAACCGTTCAATCTAAAAAGCAATCTAATCGACGGCTCAGGCTCATCTTCTGGTCTCGATCAAATCGGCGAAAGATGAAATAAAAAAGAAAAGAAAAGAAAGTAAAAGCAAAAGGAAAAGGAAAAAAAAAAAAAAAAGAGCTTCGGTTGGAGGCAGCAATGGCGGAGAGAGAGGAGATGGTTAGTTAAGCAGTCAATTTCCACTGAATAAAAAAGGAATGTAATTACAAATCCGAAAACTGTTTTGGATCAGATTTTCAGAGGAATCATCAAACCAACGGTTTCAGAGTCGGAAAGTGGAATTGAGAGCATTCTAGAGGCAAATTTTCGCTTTTCGCTTTTTGAATTTTTTGATTTGTGTAGTAACTGCTTTTCTATAATTCGATTCGTTTGAATTGTGGTCGGTAGTTCCATTGATGGAACAACAAAAGTTAGCTTCAATGTCACGCTTGAAAAGTTTGTAGCTTTCAGCTCTGTTCGGTTGTCATTTTGCTTTTTGACATTATTACCTCTTTTTATTTTTATTTTTATTTTCATTTTCATTTTTATTTTTATTTTTGAGTACTAAATCCAAGGCATTTACGTCTTTTTTTCTCTCTCCTCCTCTTTCTCTCTCTATAGATATAGGTTTTCGGTACATAGAACCTCACATGGTTCGTATAGGTGTTGCGGACCGATCAAGTGCAAGCTTTCGGAGTCAAAAATGGCGGAAGTGAGAGGATCGAACACGTGGAGAGAGGAGCTCGCCAGCCTAGTCGAGGACACCGGAATTCGGTACGTCGCCGATCCGATGATAGTTCCAACGCCGTCATTCGAGGCGGCGGCAGCGGCGGCGACGATGACGGCCGATTACGTCTCCGACGAGTTGCGGAACGACAAATCGGAGCCGTCGGAGAGCTTGAAGGACCAGATGAAGGGTTTCGCGATGGCGTGGGGGGAGATTCTGATGGATTTGGGGATGGGATGTAGGGACATTGTGCAGCAGAGCTTTCTGACTGAGGATTCTTATGTTGTGAGGAAGCTTCAGAAGCCGTGCGCGAGAGCTTCCGCGAAATTGAGGTACTTCAACGAGTTCTTGCCCGAGGATCGCGATCCAGCTCACGCGTGGCCGGTGATATTCTTCGTTTTCATCCTCGCATTGGCAGGTAAATCGCTGATTCTCTGGAATATGGAGGTTTTCTGATTCTTTATTGATATGCCATAGTTGCTTGCTTCAGTTAGAAATCACAATATCTACAGTTATTTTTTTCTTTCTTTTTTGAGTATATATAATACTTGTGTTCAATAAATTGTTTCTGAATTCTGATGACTGTGGAGGTAACTGATGTACTCTTGGAGAATTAATTATTCACTATTAAGTGTAAATGCCAATATCAGACTAGGAAGTGTGATCAAATCTGTTTGAAAAGGTTCAACAGTAAAAATAGGTTGTATAGAAGATGAATGTGCCGGAGATAAATGTGAGCCAGGTGAATGGTATTAGTTTTGACGGAAGAAAAGAATCTGGAGTTTGTAACATGGGGAGATTACGTATGCTGAGGACTTCTTGATAGACTTTCTTCAAGTGTTATGTTCTATTATCCTAACTACTAAGAAGTATGTTCTTGAATATTCTTTTTTTTTTTTTAATTTATGAGTAGATTTTCATATTGTTGACTGCACATTTCATTCTTCTTATTGATTTTTCGGGGGTGATATAAGTATCTACATTTTAAATATTTGCAGCTATGAATGTAAATACCAAAGATGGAAGCTCGGTCCCACCCATGAAGAAAGTGAGAATACACCCTCCGAATGCTACCCGCATACTGCTTCCGGATGGAAGACACATGGCTTATCTTGAGCAAGGTGTCCCAGCTAACAGAGCTAGGTTTTCCGTAATTAGTCCACATTCTTTCCTTTCATCTCGGCTTGCAGGTGAATATAAAATTTCCCGTTATTGCAAAATTTTCTTAAGCGGCTTCTATGAAATTGCAGTTCATGCCATTAGCAAGAATAATATAAGATTGAAACCTCTTTTTCTTTTTTCATTTTGAAAGGTATACCTGGAATTAAAATGTCGTTGCTGGAAGAATTTGGTATTCGATTAGTCACATACGATCTTCCTGGTTTTGGCGAGAGTGACCCTCATCCCAGCAGAAATCTTAACTCATCAGCATTTGATATGCTGCACCTAGCTGATGCTGTTGGTGTCAGTGACAAGTTCTGGGTGCTGTCCCACTCAGCTGGAGGCATGCATGCTTGGGCAGCACTTAAGTACATTCCCAACAAAGTTGCAGGTATGTGAACATTTCTTTTGTAAATCTTTAATGGTAGTTAAAATTGAAATGACTTTTGGATGCTTCATAGCACTGTCATACTGGCAAAACAACTGGAGATACCAATTTAATTACGTATTCTTGAAAATGTACATTTACTTTTGACATCCCGCTTCTTTTTTTTTTTGGTTGCAATTCAGATGAGACTTATCTTCCAGTGCTGTTCATTGGATTTCATAATAGAAGTTTTATGACTAATCTATGCCTACTAATTGTTTTCTCTTTTCCGTGCATGTGCATTAGACTTTTTTTTTTTTTTTTTTTTTGGAGGGGCATTAGACTTTTCTTTTCACTATAAAGACACATTAAGAAATTGCCAGATGTAATTATGAGAAATCTTGACTGAATTTACAGGTGCAGCCTTGTTTGCTCCTATGATGAATCCATATGAGCCTGGCATGACCAAAGAAGAGATGAAAAGAGCATGGGAAAATTGGTTGCCAAGAAGAAAATTTATGTATTTCTTAGCTCGTAGATTTCCAAGATTTCTTTCCTCCTTCTATCACCGCAGCTTCCTTTCTGGAAAGCTAGATCGGATTGACAAGTGGTTATCTTTCTCATTGGGAAAGAAGGTAAGTTAAATTTCCTCTTGAACTATTCAACAATTTTCATATTGAACTTCTACACTACATTAAAAACGTACAAGTTTCACATGGATCACAGGCAGAATGAGTATTTCAGTTTATGGGAGCAGCGTCGAGTTTATATTATATTTTGGGCAGTTTCTTCATATTTATTTACTTTTCTACACGACATTCCATATTGATGACCTATTAAATTTTTTATGCTTCATTTTTAATCAATAAAATTCACATCTTGTTGTTTGAAGGATGAAGTTCTGATTGAAGAACCAATATTTGAAGAACTATGGGACAGGAATTTGGAGGAGTCAATCCGCCAGGGAAATGTAAAACCATTTGTAGAGGAAGCTAGAATGCAAGTTTCAGATTGGGGTTTTAGGTTGTCAGAACTGCAGGTGCAGAGAAGATGTCAGGGAAGAGGAATTCTTCCTTGGCTCAAGTCTATTTACAGTCAGGCAGAATGTGAACTAACAGGATTTCTAGGCCCAATTCACGTATGGCAGGTTTGTGCATATCTTTCTGGTTTGTTCTTATTTGTTTATTCCAATAATGTTTTTGTTTCACACACAGCAACTTTCAACACGCTTGAGAAATTTCTAGGCGGTTGGTAGCAATCTTTTAACCATTGTCCTGTTTATATGAAAAGGTTTTACTGTTCTGATCACAATTCAGACCTGTTCAGCAATTTTACGAAACTTTTCTATTACTGTCATGGATGACTATCTTTTTGTAAATGTTTGATTTTCCTGCTCTCTTTTTTTCCCCTGTTTGATAAGTCTGTTTGCTAATAAAGGATCTTCTGAATAAATGAAACTCTATTGCTAACAAGTAACGGATTAATTTGTAAAGCCTATTGGAAATAGGTGGCTTGGTAATTCCCTGAAAGCCTTCTGAAAAAATAAATCAAACCTTATATTTTCCCCTAATGTTGTAGTGGTTTTGTTTAGTGCGTTCTCTGCCCTCGGAGATTCTCTTGGTAATCACTCAGATGTCATTCTGAAATCTGACATATAACGACGATAGAACGTTAATGACATTGGTCAATAGTTACTGTTGATTACGAACTTGAAAGTTCTGATTCCTTTCTGAGCAGGGCATGGATGACCGGGTGGTTCCACCATCAATGGCTGACTATATAGTCCGGGTTTTACCAGAAACCATTCTGCATAAGCTCCCAAATGAAGGGCACTTCTCATACTTCTTTTTCTGTAATGAATGCCATAGGCAGATACTTTCCACTCTCTTTGGACCCCCTCAAGGCCCGGTTTTCATCAATGACGAAATCAGGCAAGCTCCATCAGAAGAAAATAAAGAAGAGAAACCATGAATTTCTGCTTCTCCCATAGGATAACACTTCATGGCAATGACAGATTTTATTCCCACATTCGGATGTAAATACCCCACAGGTAGCTCCGATGCTTGGTGGAGCATGAAATATGATTTTTACGTATGCTTCAAAAATTTTTGAATGATATGCTTCAGTCTCTTGTTCTCTTTGAAGCTAGAATTGTTTTTAATTAAATATTTATCATTACTTTTGTAATCTTTGAGCTTTAACTATATTGTACTGAAATGATTACATCAATCAAATGAATGCTACAATATTGGTGTTTTCCTGTATGTGTTTGAGGGAAATTCTTGTAAGTGCAAATTGACTACTTTCTTGGTAGCGTACAAGGGAAATGACTTCGAAACTTTTCAGTAATGTCATCACTGTATATAGTCTAGAAATTCTGTTCAAATTGGTTATTAGTACAAAAAATTTGAGTCACTATCTAGGGACTAGTATGACAAACAAAATTAAAGCTGCGAGGCGCCTTAAAGGTTGAAAGAAAAACCACAACGATATCAATAACGTGCCGCTTTTCGAGAGTCGCACGTGATCGATCGCCTGGTCTATATGCTTAACCTAAAACTAACTTTTTTTCTTTTTATGTTAAGAGGATCTGGCTAACCACTACCATTGAAGCAGTATCGAGCGATGCAGCTCTTTAACTTCTTAAGGATCTTCAGCAACGGCTAGCGGTGTTTGCGGACCAGATTGCGCAAAGATTAGAGGTTAATCTAAAACCAATATCAGATTGCGCAGAGATTAGAGGTTAATCTAAAACCAATCAGTGAACGCCTATAATCTAATACAATCTAATATGAAAAATAAAGGATTTTACAGAATAGATTCCACAGATTCATGGTTAAGCCTTTAAATTTATTAAAAGAATAAAAATTAAAATTAACACATATAATTTATTACAATTTAATAAAAATCCAATATATTACAATCCAAGCTTTTGATAATGAACTAAATTGTAGCATTACAAAACATTACAACATAATTAAATTAACCTTAGATGTGAGTCAATGATGCTGAGCTTTATAATTGGGCTAAGCTCTTTTTCTTGTTAAGCATACAAGACTTTAGTCACATTGTCATAGGTGCAAAAGGTTATATATTTATTTAAAAAATTATAAATATAAAAACATTATATGTATAATCTAGATTACACAGATTGAAAGATTAAGTTCACATATTACACAGCATGAAAGATACTTAGTCCTTGATCCAATCCTTACATATCGGATTGAAAAAATCCTAAATCAAAACCAATTTAGATTGAATTGGATTGAACAAATTGACAGATTGCACTAACACCCTAATAACAACAATAATTTCGCAAGTCATTTTTCTCTACAATGTGAGGGGGAAAAAATAATCAAGAGATTCGCATAAACTATTACCTAGTTTTTCGATACAAGGTGTAATATTTAGGTCTCTAATTTTTATGGCATTCCATCTTTGATAGTTCGACTTTAAAATTACTGTTTCTATATTCCTGATATATCATATTTCAAATTTCTGAAAATATGAGCGTACTACAAGTTATAGTGATCCAGCAACCGTGAGAAAAATATGCTAGACATGTTCAATTGGGTGAAATTTTGTAGCACAAGCAACACATTGCTAAGAAACGCAACTAAAATTGCCAGAAAACATGATCATTGCAATAGACAGTACCATCTAGGTCAAACTACGGTTGTGTATTGTTTGTGTTTGCTCATGTGATTCATTCAAGATGACAAATTATCCCAATGGTATACAGCAATGCGCCCCAAAGAATAATTGAACTAAACTCAAAATTCTTTTTCTAAATTCCTTAGAAGTCTAATGTCACACAATTCATCGGAAACGGAGGACAACTTCCACAAACTCATTCCTAAACAACCCGCATTAGAAAGATCACCAATGACACATCAAAATGCAGAGCCACCGCCCTTGGCTCGTCCAACCAATAAATCTTTAGCTTCATTAATTTTAGATGCAAGGTAATGGCTACCACCTGCATCTGGATGGTTTGCAACCATAACCCTCCTATGTGCTTCCCGTACCTTATCCGATGGAGTCCTTTCCCTGTCATAAACAAGTTTGATCAATTAATCATATGCAAGAACGAAGATGCAAAAGAAGATGGAGACCAATGGACACAACAGAACGAAAGGGAAAACAAAGAAAGAAAGAAAAAAAAAATTGTGAATCCGCTCGAGTTGAGCAGGTATGAACTAATTCCCATATGCCACAACCACAAACTTCTAAAAAAGCAATTCAACAAGCTGAAAAGGAATAATATTAGGGTAGTTGGGTACTCGAAATCTCTTGCTAGGAGGTTTTAGATTCAGAAAATTATTGGGAGCACCACCGATGCTAAAGACCACAACAAATGGAAGGTGGACCCCATATGCAGGTGGGGTCCAATGTTCTGAAACCCAAATTCTATTAGCGCAGGGGGCTAGGCACTACCGGTGCCACTAGCATTGCTCTTTAGATTCAGTTTTGTTGTTCTGATGAAACAAATATAATGACGCTTGCACTTGCAAGTCGATTTTTCCTAACATCACTTGATTGTAGCACGACCCACCTCTTCCCAATACCCCTTCTGAGCCCAAAGAAAAAAAAAATCCCCATTTGGTATTGTTTTGGGGTTTTTTGGAAATGTTTTTATACACTTTTCAAGACAAAAATTTTAAAAACGCTCTCAATACAATTCCCAAAAAATTTTCATTTTATAAAACAAAACTATTTTCATCAATTTTGAAAACACTACCAACCGGGCAACAATTTCAATTCAACAAGCTGAGGCAAAAAATTATCAAGTACGTAGCTCTCAGATAAATGAACCCAATGAAAGAGACCAAAACTAAAACCGTAATTTTTATTTTATAAAACAAAACCATTTTCACCTATTTTAAAAACACTACCAACCAGGCAAAATTTTCAATTCAACAAGCTGAGGCAAAAAATTATCAAGTACGTAGCTCTCAGATAAATGAACCCAATGAAAGAGACCAAAACTAAAACCGTAATTTTTATTTTATAAAACAAAACCATTTTCACCTATTTTAAAAACACTACCAACCAGGCAAAATTTTCAATTCAACAAGCTGAGGCAAAAAATTATCAAGTACGTAGCTCTC
>CAMOHE010050389.1:0-16284 GCA_946598075.1 Artocarpus hirsutus | reverse complement strand
ACCTCTTCCCAATACCCCTTCTGAGCCCAAAGAAAAAAAAAATCCCCATTTGGTATTGTTTTGGGGTTTTTTGGAAATGTTTTTATACACTTTTCAAGACAAAAATTTTAAAAACGCTCTCAATACAATTCCCAAAAAATTTTCATTTTATAAAACAAAACTATTTTCATCAATTTTGAAAACACTACCAACCAGGCAAAATTTTCAATTCAACAAGCTGAGGCAAAAAATTATCAAGTACGTAGCTCTCAGATAAATGAACCCAATGAAAGAGACCAAAACTAAAACCGAAAACCCATTCATTCATACAATCCTAACATCGACAAGCTTCGGAATCGAATCCCCATAATTGAGGACACACCATATATGCAGTAGGAAATAGAAAATCTAGAGTCCATCCCATGCCACAATATGCTGTTTTGTATGTGAATTTCATGACAACACACAAAACGTGAGATGTTACTTACTCTTCCAAAGATAAAACATTATACCTGATTCCAAGAATTTGAGCGGCTTCTCTTCTAGTCATGACAGGTTGAAAACCACCTTCATAAAATCTGCGTAGCTTAGGTCTTGCTTTGAAGGCCTGCCAAGCCAACATTCCATATCTGCCCGCATATGCAGCTCCAGCTACAGCAAATGCCGCCATTACTGCTGAGGTCTGAAACAAATTTTACATGTAAGCCCCAATCATAAACAAATTTAAAAAGAAAAAAGAAAAAAGAAAAAAGAGAAGAAAACTTGACAATAAATACTGGGACTGCAACAAGACAAAATTCAGTAAAATTAGTAAATAAATACATAAATCAAGAAATAGAAACCCGGGAAAACAAAAGACAAGCATCCATAAAATTGACAGGAAAATTAATGGGGAAAAGGAGGAAACTTAAATAACAAAAATTAAAGAAAGAGGGGGAAAAAGGAACAATCATCAAACATTTGACTAGTCCTAAGAATAAGAAAGATTTAAACGGAATAAAAGCTCAAAACTAGAGATTGTTCATTTCAAAAAAAAAAAAAAAAACTAGAGATTGTTTCTTCAAGTGTAAAATCAAATTAGCCTCAAAGCTCAAAGCTTTGGCTTTTTTTTATTTTTTTTTTTTTTTTCCTCTTCAGACACTTTCTGGAAATTCGACGAAAAAAAAAAAAAAAACCCAGCGATCTCAATCAAAAAAATAAACCAAAATAGGAGAGAGAAGAGAGATCACCATTTTGTTATGCTTTGAAGGATCGAAGATGGCAAAAGCGGATTGATGAACAAGAAAGCTCGCGACTTTGAGACTCTTTTAAATATTTATAGGGTTTTGGGATGTTTCTAGGAAATGATAATAGTCCACCCCCTTGCTTCGGGTCCAAGGCCAGTGATGGATACTGGATCAGGATCCCAATATTTGACCCGTCGACCCACATATGTGAGGAAACGACATCTAAACTGCAATTAAAAAATCAAAACTGAGGGGGGGAAAATCTAAAACGACACAAACACGTTAAAAAAAACAACAACAACAACATTAATATGGTGTTTAACATGATAGCAAGAACTGTTGATTAGAATTGTTTTTATTATAGTATATAAAAATTTTATATTGTAACAATTTTTTATTTACTGTAACATGTGAAAATTTTAAATTGTTTATAACTAAATTAATGATATAAACAACCTTATGTGAAACACCCTATAACTTGAAAAACGAGGAGCAATTTTCAAGAAAAAAAAAAAAAAAATAGCGGTAGAGTCACCCGTTTGGTGCACGTATTTTCCTATTTTTTAAAATTTCTTATTTTTTCTTTTAAAAAAACTCCTATTTTTTTAAACAAATCCATAGAATTTTCAACCAATTTTTTTTTTTTTTAACTTTTAGATCAAAATTTTCATCATTACGTTCTATTAAATGTACTATCGGTCAATATCTACCGCGCATTTGCTGAATTCATTTTTTCAATCTTTAATTAAACTAAAATAAGTGCACATGCGTTTCTAATAACCACACGACTCTTCTAATAATTTAAAAAAAATGTCTTTTTTATTATTATTTAATAAGATGCTTAAAAAGATAATAAAAATTAATAGTTAGAATTATTTTTATTATAGCATATAAAAATTTTATGTTATAGTAAATTTTTTTAATGTTACTGTAATATATAAAAATTTTATATTATTTAAAACTGAATAATAAGAATCATTTTACCGATAATGGGTTTAGTAATCTACTTTTAAAAAGTGCAAAATATCTTTCGAGTATTACACATATCACATTGTTTAAAAGGACAAAAAAGACAAAAAAAAAAAAAAAAACACCAATAGATATTCCGTAATTCAAAGTTTCAAAATAGGGAAATTCATTGGCAATTCCTTTCACCCCTCTGTATTTGTATTTTCTATATATCTATATGTATATATATATATATATATATATTTGTACTCCTTTCGATCTTTGTGTGAGGAAATTATCTCAATGGATAGATGGTTTGGTTCCTTTGATCTTTTTGCTCTTTTACTATTATGTTTGGTGGGAATTTTATTAATAGCCATTGAAGAAGTGAGGAGAAATGGCGTTGAACAAGTGTCTTGGTGATGATATTGTATTTGAAAAGATTGGGTTCCATGGAAGATGTTTTCTCAAGGTAGTTGGGTTAAAGATAACTCATATCCTCTTTACAATTACACCAGTTGTCTCTTCATCGGTTTCAATTGCTAAAACAATGGTAGGCCTGATAAAGAATACCTCCAATATAGATGAAAACCCAATGGTTGTAACCTCCCAAGGTATACTGCCCTTTATTTTATTTAGGGTTTGTTTGTTTTTAGCATTATTTAGACTCAATAAACTCAAATTTGAATTTGAGTATCAAGAATCTTTTGAATACGTGTTTATTTTTTCAAACATCTGAATCCTTTGAGTATCAAAAATTCAAGTTTTTAGGGTTTTCGTTCCCCTTAAATTTTTGATACTCTTTATTTTTGCTACAATAAAAACTAAAATTCTCTCTCCTGTATTTGAGGAAAAAAAATCATAACTTCTTTATTTGATGTCCAATTAAGATGATTTTTTTAATTGTACTCCTAGTAAAGAAAGGAATAAATTAAAATCCATATTATATATTTTTTAAGATCATTAACATTAAGATTTTATTAGATTTGTTAATAAATCAAAAACTATTTTTACTATCTTTCTAAACACAAATTCTAATTTTGTTTCATATTCAGATTAAAACCTAAATGTATATCCAAACACGAATTCGAATAACAATTCAAATAATTAACTCAAATCACACTAACTCAAATCAAATTAATAATTCGAATCTATTTACCAAACGGATCCTTATTTATTTATTTATTTTGTTTGCTCTTATTTTTGTTCTTCTTCTTTTCCGAGATGATTTTCTTCCTTTTGTGCGGTTTCAAGAGTTGTTTAAAAATTAGTTGTATGCACTAGTTAATGGTAATTGTACACTTAACTCCAATCATATGGCATAGAGTTTAAATTATCTCACCTTATTTTTTTCAAGAAAAAAATTTTTTTAAGAAAACATTTTTTGGAATTCCCCGTTTGGTATTGTTTTCAAATGTTTTTTGGAAATGTTTTTCACAACTTTTAAGGCTAAAATTTTAAAAAAACTTTCAACACAATTTACAAAAAATTCTGGTTTTTTTAAATAAAACCATTTTGAAAACACTACCAAATTAATAATTTTGAGGTCACAAATTGGAAACCCCTTTCTCCTAGGGCCTAGTAAAAAAAATACAACAAAAAAGAAAAGAGAATTTGTTCCCTTTAATTTTGTATCATTTTGGGAGGAAAGTACCCAAAATGATATGTAGGGTGCAAATATTGGTGGAATTAGTGACTTTTTCATAAATGTTTTTCAAATCTCGTCAATACTTTATATACAGGAATGATGGTAGAGATTTTTTTGGAGAAAACAGAGGGAAAAAGGTTACGTTCGTTGGGGACTCTCTAGGCAACAATATGTGGCAGTCACTTCTACAAGTCAACTCCAAATTCCAATTACACCATGAGCAACTCAAGGTTGCTTTCCTAATTTTCACTACCGGTAGAGTATTTTTTTTAATTTATTTATGTATCCATTTATATGAATTCTTGTTGAATATTTGCTTCAAACAAAAATTTGGAAACAAAATCCTTTGCAAATAAAAAAAAATGTATTGCAACATTTTAAAATGCAATATGTCATTGCAAAAGCCAACGATGTTGAATATTTTAAAAACTTTATTAACACATTTGAGTTATAGAATTTACGGTCATTTTATAATTTAAACATTTTAAGCTTGATTTTTCTAGATTAATCAGTTTCTAGATGGTCACATCTGTTTTAATTGGTGAAATGCAATACCATTTTTTTTTTTCCTTTTCCATGGGATTATGGACTCTGAGTTATGTTTCTGAAAAATGGATTTTTGGCGGACGTGGTTTATGAAAAAAATATTGGCAAAGTCCTAAAGCTGGGCTCCATCAGCAGCGGCAACCAATGGAAGGGTGTAGACATGCTGACTCTCAACACCTTTCATTGGTGGACTGATTCTGGCAGCACTAAAACGTACGTATCACTATCGATTGTTCATGGATAGTGCTCGAAACAACCACTCTTGTTTCTGTTATAATTCTTGGGGAAATAATAGTGAATTAAATACGCAAGTAATATAACATGGAAATAAAATATCAAAATATATTTACTATAGTCTGTTTGGCAGAAACGATTTTACCCATTATTTTAGTTATAAACAGTATAAAGCTCTCACATGTTACGGTAAAAAAAATTGTTACAATATAAAGTTCTCACATGCTGCAGTAAAAACAGTTCTAACCACCATACCAAGTCTCTCTACTCTTCCTCAACACTTCTTAATGTTCTTGTACCGATCTTGGCTTCTTATGCGGACTACTTATTGACATTCTTCTATGCAATTACTTCGTCATAAAAGCTATAGTGCAATTGCAATGAAACTTCTCAAATATTGTCCGTATTGGAAATAAGTCTTCAACATATTGTAAGTTAGGCATAGGATGTCTTTAAAATGCCCCTTGAGACATCCACAACAATTGGTTCATAATAGTTTCAACTTTTTGCACCTAGAGTAAGTTATTATTGTTCTTTTTTAAATTTGTTAGTTGTTTAAAAAATAAATGATACATCAATTAATAACTAAAGATTGCATTTGGCAATGAAAGAATGAAAACCCAAAATTGACAGAGAAAGTTAGGATTAAAGTTGATATCTTTAATATGACTCCTTGTTAATTAGTTAATGTCATATTAATAATTTAAAAATCCAAGCCTCTGTTGTGAACTAATAATAAACTTTTTTTTGGTTGGCACAGAAGGGATTACTTTCAACTGGGAAACAAGATAGTTAAAGAAATGGATCATATGTTGGCATTGAGGGCAGCATTAACAACTTGGGCTAAATGGGTCAATTCCAATATTGACCCCTCAAAAACTAGTGTTTTATCAAGGAGTTTCTGCAGTTCATGTCAAGTAATCTGTGCCTGTATTTTATGTTTTAACCTCTTTGAGTTCATGAAACTTTTCTTCATCCATCATACTTTGGGGAAACGTAATCTCAGATGACCATCTTCCCGTTTTCAAGGTCATCCTAAGCAGGAATGTTTAAAAAAAGGACAAATTATTTTCACGGAATAAACCAAACCAAATATTTTAATCGATTTGGTTTAGTTGATTTGGAAGTCTCATATTTTATTAATTTAGTTAGTGACTCTTAAAATTTCAAACCGTAAAGCCAATCAAATTCTTTGTGTTCTGTTCACATATGTTGTCATTTTAAAACTTAATGTTTTTATTGTGCTTTTATGATTTAACTTAAATTCTTAACTAATTAAAGACCTTTTAAAAGAATTTAGTAATTAATTTTAGCTTATAATAAAAGCCTAAACCAATCAGATCAAACCATTTTTTGCCAGTCAATCAGATTGTTATGGACAAGCAAAGACGCGCTAATTCGTACTATTTTGTGAGTTCCAATTTCTTAAACCGAAAGAAATATGCACAGCTGAGCTATGCCTATATGTCACTAGTCCTTTAACCATATTCTCTTTGAAGTCTCCTCCTTTCAGTTGCACAGAATGGAATGAGCCAAATGCAAGGAGTTGTAAGGGTCAAACTCTACCAGTTATGGGATCAAAGTATCCAGGTCCTAGCCTTCCAGGAGAAGGAATTGTGAAGAGTGTATTAAGTTGCCTGAGACATAAAGTCTATTTGCTGGACACTACATTGCTTACACAGCTAAGAAAAGATGGTCATCCTTCCATTTACGCCACCATAGACCGCCGCATGTTTGTGGACTGCAGCCGCGGGTGCCTATCCCGTGTTCCAGATGCTTGGAATGAAATCTTATATGCTGTTTTGCTCAACGATTAGATTTTTGTTTTGACACAATGAGGTCACTAGACTAGATAACAATCCATGAATGAGAACACAGGTGTTCATGGTCGGGACAATTAAAGCAGTTCATTTTGATTAAATTGCCGTTGACGCTTAAATTTTGGTTATTGAAGGATTCAAGTGACATTTATAAGGAAAACAAAACTACACCTTCCTTTCTTCCAACTTCATGGTAGTGAAAATCAGATTATGAAAGTAAAAATAAAATTGGGATAAAATAAAACCCCCTTTCATTTTATTATAATAATAATTATTATTATTATTATTATTATTATTATTGTTACTGAGTAAAAACACCTTTTATTTTGAAACATCTCTACACTTTATTTTCCTTTGTCCTATGTTCCAATGGACTAACAAGTGACAAGTGCAATCCATAAAATGTCATGCCTCTTATACTCGAAGCAAAAATAATAAGCAAGTTGCTTCTGTTTTCGTTTTTCCTGAGTAAAGACATTCAATAATGCTGTAACATTAATTGCAGATAAAAGTCAATACCTACAGAATAAGCTTCTTATAGATTTCAAGACCGGACCATGGATGGAAGAGATCAGATTGCTAATAACAAGAAAAGATCTACTAGCAAAACAAAAAATAATATAATCAAAAGGCTTCTACAAAATAAGTTGAAGCACAACGTCATAGAGAAGCCAAAACACGAATGTGCCAAAACCATGGCTCAAAAGGCGACGGCTCACTGGTTCTTGCTATATACTTGCTTCAAATCTAACTTTGCCTTTGTATTCTCTTGTCCCTTATGGGCAGCTCAATGGGCTTCTGGGCCTCATGCGGGTGATCTGGACCCTTGTAAACCTTTAGGTGGTTAAAGAGTGCTCTGCCAAGCTGCACAGCATAACCCTCATCAAGTCATCCACTTAGGAAACAGGAACAGTTATTTGACATATGATGAGCTTTTAGCTAGGAATACGACAGCACAAAAATATAAAACATCCATAATCTTCTGTAAGGTTATGAGATGCAAGTAAGGCTAATACATTCGTGACTAGAAAAGATTACTTAGGATTACGCTTCACTCCATATGTTTAAGAAGAAAAATCGAATGCAATGCCACTATCTCGTTACTTGCAACAGGATGACACTCAGAAAAGTTGCATAAATTTGACAATGGCTGCCTGGCAAAGTAAAACTATGCAAAGCATCACATTAGCGACACTTACAAAGAATGAGTACTATTTTTAGGACTTCTGAAGATATTAATTTAGTGCCTTATTCCCCTTTTTCAGGGGCACAACTTGATTCAAGCTAAAACATCTCACTGAGACAGTGTGGATATGTGCGGAAGTGGACCACAGGATAACTTAGTCTCGAAGCATAAGACAGTGTTTGAACAAGCCCAGCATGTCAGATTATTGCTAAAATCAAAACCTAACATTGACAGTTCACCATCTGGTCCAATCGTATATTGGTAAGATAAACAAAAGAACTTTTCATGCATATGTTTTAAGGCATATAGGCATACATATCTATAACAACAGACATAAATGGACTTCGATTATAAACTCACCCTCCCTTTAGGAAGCATTCCACGAACAGCATGTTCGATGATTCTTTCTGGGATTCTTTGCTGCAATTGGTCAAAAGTTTCAACTTTCATACCACCTGGTCTTCCTGAATGCCTCCTGTATAGCTTTTGGGTTCTTTTCTTGCCAGAGACAGCAACTTTTTCTGCATTGACCTGTTGCTCAATTTCAGCAAATTTTGTAGGCCTCTTAATTATAAAATACAAATGTAGACATAAGTACATTTAAATAAATGTCAATCAATGTGCATATATTATAAACTTGTGTCAGGAAATGAGAAGAAGAAATTAGTTGTCATCTACTTGAGGGAGTTATCCACATTTAACTCTAGTAAGGAAAAATTGGTGTAGAACACAAACGGATAAGAAAATAGCAGTTAAGCGCCAAACACCAAACAAGGTAAAAGCTATGGCACCATCAATGGGTTAGTGCAACAGTAAAGATCGTTTCCTTTTCTCCTCCCAAGAAGCAACCAGGGTTCAATACTTCATAACCCCAATTTAGGACCCCTGTTGCCCAATAGTCTGTGCACTGTTGGGTGTTTGGTGGCTAAGTGAAAATTGAACCCCTTCTTCAAGTAGAATTAGGTCAAGTCATTTCTCCACCATTAATGGGCCCTGGGATGTCAAGAGTGACAAAGGGTATGGAGGACGACTTGGCACTAATGAACCCTTTTTGGCAATTAAAATAAAAGGAGTGAAAACTAAAGCAGTGGAAGAATATGAAAGAGGGACATGTCTATAATAATCACGATCCGTCTCCACAATGTTCTCAAGTTCAAGACAAATCATGACATATGGCCCTAAGCAAGCATGAAAATCACAAATTGGCCATTTCATATACCTTTAAAGGATAATCATGATTTGCCACACACCAGGCATGTTTTCATCACAAGTACAAAGAAATACATGTGCTGTAAACTACTCACCACAATAACAAAAGCCCCCATGTCCACGCTAGGAGTATACGTTGCCAAATTTTTCCCGCGGATGTGAATGGCAATTGTGGATGCTAATCTCCCAAGAATTTTATCCGTAGCATCAACAATGTACCATGGTTTCTGGGTTTGAACATGATCTGCAGCTTTAGGATACCATGTTTTATTCCAAATGTCCTACAAATTCAAACAGGAGAAATCTCACCTCTAAGTGAATTGTGAAGAAGAAGAACAGACATATCTTTATAACAAAACATTATCAACCTAATTAACATTAATTCAACTGAGAAACAAAACAGGGAGTAGTTTTGATTATTTCTCTCACTAAGATCAGAAACATTGCAAGTCTTAAAAGCATGCTAGATGTTTAAATCCTTATGAAAGCAATTTTTGTGCATTTGCTAACCAATAGGAGGTAAATTTAACCCTAAAAGAGTAGGAATAAAGAGCTAGAACATCTTCAAGCTCTATATATTAGAATTTCTACTCCACGTAGGCTCTCAGATTACTCCTTGATAGTAGCTTTGTCAATCAAAGGTGTCACACTATAATAATATAACATCAGAAAAATCACAAACGAAAACAACAAATAATGAAGCAAAATGAGATAGACTTAATATATGCCCATTACGATTTCAGAAAATTAAGTCATATTATCTTGTTAGGTCTAAAACGAGACTAAAAAACCCTCTAAAAATTTTCCCATTTCCACATTTTCTGAGGAAACAAACAAACAGGTTGCTCCAATCAGGGGATTGTAGAGAGAAAGAGAGAAGTAAGTGGGGACATACAGGGCCATTGACTTCGGATTGCTCGAACAACCAACGCTGGTCGACGGGAACATGAGGGGCGTCCTCGCAGCGAACCCTTAAGCCCCTTCTTCCTTGTTTTTCGGTGCCATTAAAGCGAAGCGTGGTGGGTGGGACCCAAGGCCTTTTGGAGAAAGCCATTGAGAACCCAACAAATGGGCTTTTGGAGCTGTTGATTGAAGGTCTTGGAGAAGAAGCCGATGATGATGAAGATGTTAACATGAAAGAACATGAAGAAGCTGAGGGTATTGCCATTTTCTCTCTTGCAGCGTTGAGACTTGCTTGAGTGTGACAATAAAGGATAAGATTCCGACTGAGTGAGGGTGCAGCAATACAAGAAGGCACAGGCTAGAGTGCGTTTGCAAACACCTTCTTTTTTTATTATTTTTATTTTTTTTTAATTGATAGCCTTTAAATTTTAAGGCATATATCATTTTGTCCACTGAATAAGTTTTCTTGACTTTTTATTTTGTTTCTTAAATTTTAAAAATCATTGTTTTATATTTAAATTTTTAAAGTTTTTTATTTTATTTTTTAAATTTTTTATTTGTTGTTTAAATAGATAAAGTTAACCTTACATGATTCACACATGGGTCAAAAAACAAGATTTTATCACTCTTAAATTTTGTTTCATGTTTACACTCTCACTTAACATATTTGTGTTTTTTATCTAAACTCCTATTTAGAGAGGATTTGCGTGCACATTTCTTTTCATTTTTAATGCATAACTCATTTTAATAAGTCGGTATTGTCCGACAATATCTAATTTTGAGTACCAAAAAAATGAGTTACGCATTAAATATTGACGAACAATATCGAGAAGAAAACATCCATACAGACTTCTTAAATGAAAGCAAATTGAAAAAAATATTAAATAAAAGTGTAAATATAAAACAAAACCTAAAAGTGATAAAATCTTATTTTTATCGTTACAAGTGACCTATATAGAAATCATATAGGCTTTAACTTCTATGATATATAAAGCATTCTTACACTCATGATTGGGGAAGTACAGGCAAAACACATGTGGGAGCTTGTTGTCGGCAAGGATTGCAAACCTACGCCACTATTAACCAGCGGACCACTATTTTATAGGTTGGATCTAAGATATAATTTGAGGACATCTAGCACGAAGATGAGGAAATTCGACGATGAGGAAATTCGACGCTTTCTTCTGTCATTTGAGTAATTATGATGGAGGAGTCCATAGAGTAGACCAAAAGGAGCCCCAAGATGCTACACATGAAGAGTTTAGAACCCTCAGGATATCACTTCAGTCGAGGACTCCAATCCCCATCGCATAATATTCATTCAGCGATGACTTCAGACCTCAGCAGGCTAGCCGTATAGATGATGCAACAACACCTTCACCAGGTGCAAAATTTAAGGGCTACACTACCATGCCATGTGAGTTTAAGGCTCACATTTTGACCAAAGGATAAAGGAGATGAAGTCTGAATATAATTTTCGACTTGAGAAGGTAATGGATGAGAATCAGGAGATAAAGGGGATGTTACATGCATTGATGGACGTCATAAGAATCTTAGCTTCCCCTTTGTTAGTGCATGGCATTGTTTAGGAAGAACGCCAACAAGATAAAGGAAATAGTCAAGGTGAAGATTAGAGGTGGAGTTGTTGGGAGAGTTGATGGCCGCGTTGAGAGTGGAGATGAAATTGATCTAGTTGGTGATGATCTTTTCCAAGAGGACAATTCACTCTGCCATGATGTTTTTTATGAAGAGCGCTAGCAAGATGAATATAATGGTCTAGAGGCAATGGAGTTTGACATAATGGAGTTAGAGTTGGTAGTGTTAGTGGAGTTGGTGGCGGCGTTGAGATTGGAGATGAAGTTGATCGGGCTAGGGATGATCTTTTTTAAGATGAGAATCGATTTTATCATACCTCAACTTGTTCAACTGATGTCGATGAAGGGGCGACCCAAAAGGCAATTGGACTGATATTGATCAATATATAACAACGTACAGCAATTGAGCAACCTGAGGGACGACCAAAGACACAATTGAGGAAGTCAAAATACAAGAGAAGTCCCTACACCGACCCATTAAGAAATTTTTTTGGCGAGTGTTTAAAAGAACTCTCATCAACATATAGGAGAGTTGGATCCATTAAGAAATTTTATTGATAGATGTTTGAAAGATTGTCGTATTAATAAGTTACATCTATCAATAAATTATTAACAACTCAATAGTTTGTACAGAAGTTAGAATTAGATTGGCATCCCTGATAAGACTCTTACTTATATGCCCTTTTAAGACATTTTTGTATTTTCAATTGAAAAAAAATAAAATAAACTGTACGCTTAGCATATTTATGTTAGTCATAATCTAAATAATTATACAACTTACAATAATAGATTATTTATTTAATATATATATATATAATTTTTGTTAAAAAATATATTTTCAAAATTTGAATAAAATAAACAAATAAATAAAAATAAAGTGTCAAAAATAAAAATATATTATTCATTTTAATAAAAAATAATTTGATAATAAAGTTAACAATAATTATGTTAATGTTATAATGTTAAGTAAATAAAAATAATAAATTGGTGTCATAATTATACTTTTGTATTTTTTTAATTCAATTTTTATAACTAAAATAAGGATAAGATGCTAATTTAATATTAATAGTCAGGAGTCCTAATCTGGAGGGGGCATAGGATTGCTAATCCTATTTCTTATTCCCAAATTTGTATGAGACCCACCATTTTCACTCCCATTGTAGGATTAAAAAAATAGTAAGTAAACATGTCATTGAATCTCATTTCCGATTCATGGTAAGTAGATATACCATAAAATGAGATTTTTTTCTCTCTTTTTTTTCACATGTTTAATTACGAGTTGGCGAGTTCATCATATGTTCTTCCATAAGGATTTGTTAATTGTTTTGGAATCTTTTTTTTTTTTTTTTTTGGGGGGGGGGGGGTGTTAAATTTGGTTTTTGTATTATTTTCTCATATGTCAATTTCATTGATATTATTGTTCAATTGAAAAAAATTCTTTTATAAAATCACCAGATCTATCATGACAATCAAGACATAATGGGACAAATCACAACCAATTCATTGTCTTTTAATCTTTTCTCAATGAAAATATTCAAAAGTTATTTTCAGAATAAACTTAAAAGAGACCAAAATTAAACATAGAAATTAGAGTAAACTAAAAATGCATAGTATTATTCAACATACAAAGAGCTTCATACATACACGTACGAAGCACATGGCTCTAACTAGTTTGTCAAAAAGTGGAAGCTAATGACTGATCTATATTACAAATATATGTACTTTTACATATACATTGTAA
Source organism: Artocarpus hirsutus (assembly GCA_946598075.1). NCBI lineage: Eukaryota > Viridiplantae > Streptophyta > Magnoliopsida > Rosales > Moraceae > Artocarpus > Artocarpus hirsutus. Next base: position 3,249 of record CAMOHE010050389.1, on the reverse strand, counting down.
ATGAATACAGAAAGTATGATTAAATAAGACTTATTATAAAAGTTAGTTTAAAATGGACATTTAAAGCTGGACACTTCATTGTTGGAGTCCAAGTTGGACGTCCCAAATAAGTAGCCTTAATCATTGGGCTGAGGATACAGTCTTGAGATCAAGCAATAGTAGCGAGCTCAGACCAATTATTCGATGAATGAACTCTTACATTCGACTACGGATCACACGACAAGGCCAATCAAGGTGATTGATTGGTGAATACTCAGACAGTGAAGCTACAAGCAAAGTAGTCGGTTGTGGTCCATCTGGAGTAGTCATCAGGCTCAATTCCTTAAGGCAGATTGGTCGACCCCGGTTGGGAAATCATGATTTAGCGGTTGCCAGACCATGTTCCTAAGAACAAGACACTACTCAAGTACATTAAAGAGGAGCCAATAAGGGTGTGCCATGTGTCCCACTAAGCTCACTGTAGTTCAAGATAGAGGTATTTACAGATTAAATTTTGTAGATTTAAGACCAATTCGTAATATAATTCAAAACCTATATATTGACAAAATCTTAATCTGCAGTCTGATCAAAAGCCTTTTGACCAGACAAATTTCACCCCATAATCTTATTCAAAACCTTTAAATTAGAGGTGTTTGGTAAAATAGTTCCCACCACAATCTCAGTTATGAACAGTAAAAAGTTCTCACATGCTACAGTAATAAAAAACAAATTTGCTACAGTAAAAAATTCTCACATGTTACAGTAAAAATGGTTCCCATCACTCTCACAAACACCCTATTAGATTTACATATTCACATATTGGACTATGATATTTAAAATAAAAATATTAGAAGTCAATTTTTTTTCAACATCAGAAATGAAAAAATCCCGAGAATTTGTGTTATTGCCACGGAGAAACGAATCCCATCCACTCGCAGGTCTCCAACACAGCATTCTTCTGCACCTGCGTCGCCCGTCTTAATTATTCCTCTTTCTTCACACGCACGCTCGGCCCTAACGTCAAACAATTTTTTATTTTTTTTAATTAAAAAGAAAAAAGAAAGAGAGAAAATGTCTTTGGCCTCGCCAACTCTTCTTCTCCTTCTCCATGTTCCCATCACCAAGTCCACTCCGATTCCTTCCCTACAGTTCCGCTGCTCCTCTCTCTTCCTCTCCCCCAAAACCCAAAATATAACTCGAAGAACCCTAATTCCCACAATTCCCAATTCCCCAACCGCGACGACGACGATGGTCCACGCCGTCAACGTTCAGACCGCCGTCTCGGAGGCCGTGAGGCTGATCCAATCGTCGCCTCCCACGTGGCAGTCCTCTGTTCTCAGCAACTGCGTGATCTTCCTTCTTGGTTCTCCCATTTTGGTCACTGGCCTTTCTCTCTCCGGCATTCTAGCTGCTTTCCTGCTCGGGACTCTCACTTGGCGCGCCTTTGGATCCAAGGGTTTTCTCCTTGTCGCCACATACTTCATCATTGTAACCAAAATTTCTCTTCTTTTTTGTTTCTGTTTTTGTGTGTATGTGTGATTTTGTGCGTTCTTGAGGTTTGACGAAATGTGGTGTCTGAATCTTAATTTGTTTGTTAGTTTATTGCCAATTTAATTGCTGGAATTTTCCTTCTTTTTTTCATTAGGAAAAAAAGGGAATTATGTGAAAGGGCCAAACGCCAATGCTGTCACAAAGAAAATTAGGGAGTCTGGGATCACTATTAAAAAAGTTTTTGAATTATTGTGGGGCATTATAATATTTCTTATAAATAAGAGTATCGACTATAATTTTTGAGGGTAAAATTAGCCTTTGTTTGGCATATCGTTGGAATCAATGGTTCATAAGAGTGTAAAGCCCTCAGTAACTATAATAAAAGTAAAAAATTGCTGTAGTATAAAGCTCTTTCATGTTACAGTTTTCAAACTAACATTTTCAGTTTCAACTACTCTCACAAACACCCTTTAAAAATTCTAAATTGTTGATGGCTCCACCACTGGAATTCAGCACCCTTTGGAGCATAGTCCATTTTGACATCTCCTACAAAGAGTTAAAAGATACTACTTTATTAGCTTGAATAATTCAACTCCAAGAACCTCATTGTTCTTTAATACATCTAGTCAATAAAATGCATTTCAATACATGTGAAAAATCATCTTTGAATTGAAGTGCATAAGTTGGGTGTAGTTATTTTTTAGCCTGGTGGCAAGACTTGTTGCTTTTAAATTATTGTTGGAATTTGCACGTAATGGGACGTCTCATGGCAGCACTAATGCAATTGAGAATGTGTAACTTCAATTTCTACTTATAATTGAGAACCTATAAAGCAATCATTTGAGTTTGAGTTATTTAAGGAATAGTTGTAAGTGCTTCCAGCGTTTTAATTGAATAGTTGCTGAGGCTGTGATTTATATAAACTTATGCTTAAATTCTTTGTCTAATCAGGGCACTGCAGCAACAAAGGTGAAAATGGCACAAAAGGAGGTTCAGGGAGTAGCTGAGAAGAGGAAAGGAAGAAGAGGTCCTGGCAGCGTTATTGGTTCCAGCACTGCAGGTTGTATCTGTGCTTTTCTCTCCATATTTGGAGTAGGGGGAAAGGCTTATTCACATATCTGGGAACTAGGATTTGTTGCCAGTTTCTGTACTAAGTTGAGTGATACCGTTTCTAGCGAGATAGGAAAGGCATATGGCAAAACCACGTAAGTTTTACAACTCTACTTGTATGGATGTGGACCTCCTATCACTGTTATAAGTGTTCACCTTTTTTTTTATTATTTTTTATGTATATACGTTTTATCTTTTTGGTATGTACCATAATGCTGCATTTCAAATTGGTGGAAACTTTTGAAATACTTTTCCATTATTGTTCTATATATGGCATCTACTGTCTAAGTAGCTTAGAAGATCATTTTGTTTCGCATTTGCTCCACCAAATTGAAAGATTGTTATGTCTTAGAACGAGAGAGTCAACTTTATTCTAAATTAGAACAATAATGTCATGGCTCCCCCCATCCTTTTAAGGAAACTTAATGAAAAATTTAAAGCAATTTAAAAGCATGTCTTAGCTTGATAATCAATGAGTATTGTTACCAAATTCAAGATTTTCTTGTACATTAGCTTGTGTATAATCTATCCTGTGTTTTTGTATCACTGTCTTAATAAAAATTCCAATATTCCAAATCTGTCTTACGACCAGGTATCTAGTTACAACATTTAAGGTAGTTCCAAGAGGAACAGAAGGAGCCGTTAGTGTTGAGGGAACCTTTGCTGGAG
>CAMOHE010050387.1:12833-94345 GCA_946598075.1 Artocarpus hirsutus | reverse complement strand
GGGGAATATTGGAGATCCTATGTTGATCAGAGATTGGTATTCTGTAATTCAATATTTAATTTGATCATAATCTCATTATTATTATTCTAGCTCTCTAATTGTAGGTTTAGAATTTGTATTGACTTTTCTTATTTTTTCTTTTTTTTTTTTTAGCCTTTTTTAATTGTTGTAATACGATGATAAGAAGTTATTCTACCAAGTTTTGTCTTCTTCTTCTCTTCATTTTATAACAAAACTTGTGAGGTCCCTCACTTATTATTTTGTCTCAATTTTAGTCTTTTCGTTAGTTGACCGTTAAGTTTTGAATTTTTTAGATTGAAAAGATCATGTGCTGTCTATGTGATAGGTAGTTAAATTAATAAAATTTGAGGTAAATGCTCTTGGGATTAAAATTGAAAAGAATATAAAATTCATGGATATCTAAAGTTTAGGGACCAAAAATGCAAAAACATATAAAATTTATAGTCTGTTTGTAGAAATTATTATTATTATTATATTTTGTATTAGTTTAATTGCTCAAATCTATCAAAATAACAAAAAGGTTGACATTGAATAAATGACAATGCTTCACAAATAGAGACTGGGATTTCTTTCCCCTTGGATCAAATTCTCGATACAATGCTTCACGAGCATTGTCAAAATGTTCATGCCTCTCATAATGCTAGCTTCTACGAGCTTTGGCATGATTCGTATGAACCTAGAGAGTTATTCTTTCATTCCCTTACTGTTCTTGTAATCGTCTATGATGTAATTGACATTAAAATTGTTGAATTTCTTATTGTTTCATTGTTTGGTTTGTTGTCCCGTTGGTGTGGACGGTATTACATTAGAAAAGGCTTGTGTTTGTCTTGCGGTAATAATCTACATATAGATTTGAAGTTTGCTTTTTTCGCAACACGTGCTTGTGTGTATTTGAAATGGTGAGACTCATTGCATTTCGCTTGCACGTTTGTTTCATATGTTGGACCACAATTTATACTTTTTTGCTATAGTTCATAATTTATAAGACGGGTTTCTAACTTGCTTCTCTTTCCTTAGGAGTGAGTTCTTGGTGTGCTCTTTCTTGATGAGATAAAAAGAAAAGAAGAAAAGAGTAGCTTTTTCAAGGAGATAAAGAAGTTGTTAATTTGTGTATAGGAATACGAGGAGCTGATGGCCAATGGAATAACTGACACAGGGGAGGGATTCGGTTTTCCCGGGAGGCATTTGGATAGTTTTCCCGCCAACCGTCTCTCTCTTCTCTTTGTGTAACAACACTTTCTGCTGCCGAAAATTGATCACCCCATATCCGTATGGTATCTCTTCTACCATTTGGACCCAAAGTGTCTTGGTAATGATGACACTTATGTTTGCTCTTAGTACAATACAAGCTGCCGCACTGGCTGCAGAAAGGAGAGTGCAGGATGATCTTTGGCATGGTTCTGTTTCTGGTGAAGCTGTCAAGGATGGAGAAGGAAGCTCAAAGCTTTGTTGGAAAATAAGTAGTAAATCGATCAACTCTTCTTCATTTCAATCTACTAATGGCCATTTAGGATCCAATTTTGTGCACTTGTCTTGCGAGACGTCTTCTGGATCCACGATTAGCCATGATGATACCAAACATAATATAGAGGAAACTAGTATGTGGGAGCGTGGAACATGCATTTTGTTGAATCCAGTAAGTTTCGCCTATATTCATTACTGTCATTTTCTTTTTCTTTCTTTACTGTCATTTTCTTTTTCTTTCTTTCTTTTGTCTTTTTATTTTGCTATGTAAATCCTAGTACAGTTTGATGTGAACAATGATGATCACTGTAGCCATTGGCGAGGTCTGGGAATTGCATTGGTGGAGGTTGCCATATTGGCAGCCATGTTGAGGACTAGCAGGGTCGAGAGAAGCCAGGTCTTGCCATTTTTGCTACGGAGAGATCTGGTATGGTTACAGGATCAGCCAGCAATGGAGTATGAAATCAGTGTGGGTCCTTGAATTGTCACAATAGATGTGAGAGATTCGGGATGAAATGACACAAATGGTTCCTTTTCTGGTTTGGGCAGTGTCGTTGGAGCTCATATGATAATCATACTATTTCTATCGTGTTTGAAGATGCTTATTTTTCTATTTGGGGATTTTGGGAGCATCAATTCATTGGTCAAATTGTTGTTTATGTAATGTAAAGAAAACAAATTGATAATCCTCAGTTAAACATTATAAAGCAGCTGCTACTACAAGTTCTCGCTTTAAAGAAGAAACTAAAATGAGTGAACATCGAAAATTACATGCGTAGAAACCGAAGAACAACATGACTAGTGTGAGAAAAGATAACGATTAACCGGAATTTCTTTTGGGAGTTCTCCATAATGGTTCAGCTTGTTTTGCATGACTCGCAATAAGTCTCGGACACTCTTATAAATACAGGTTCCATCTTTTCATCCCATTTTGCACCCAAAGCAACAAGTGCAATACTTTCAATTGCTTTCACAATGAATTATTATGAAAGCATACTAAGAAATAAGAATTCAGGTTGAAGGACAGTATAATCTAACCTTAACTCAGGGTCAGGATTTAGCAAATGAGAAATAAGGTTAAAAGCTTCAGGTATGTCCTCCAGCAAGAAGAGGTCCATCTGGTTCTTTACAATATTCGTATCACACTCAAGACCATCGTCGAAAGGATGTCTACCGCCAGTGATGCATAAAAAGGGGACACAACCTAAACTAAACAAATCCATTGCTCTTGTTTGCCGTCTATGTAGAAGCTGCTCAGGGGCTTGCCAACAAATCCAAGTGATGTGAACAGGGAGGTTGAGACAACTCATTTGAGGAATAATTTAGAGGATGACAGTTGTCAAGGAACCGAGCACGTGGCAAATAAGGGAATTGCTACCAGCAGGCCTAAGAGGAGGTTTAAGAAACCTGCAAAATATAAAGATTAGAGGATGTAATATTCATAGGAAGTTGTAACCAATTTTGATGGTGATTGTAATCAATTCGGTTTGTAACTAATTCTGTTAGTTTGTAGTTGTAACAAAATTGTCAACTTGTAAAGATGAGGTACTGCCATGAACTGAAGTGGAGGAATAAAAGAAAGGAAGTGGGAGACAAGACATTGAGTTTGCTCCCAAAAAATATTTCTTTCTACTCTTTTCTCTTCTAGATTTTTCCCTCATTTTACTGCTCTCCTTCGTGACTCTTTTCTCTCCTTTCTCATCCCAATTTCTTTTCTGTTTAATTTCTTGCATCCCTATAAATTGGTGCTCTTGTCGATCTCCTTGGCGATGGTGACTCGTACGAAGAGCGTGGAGGATAGAATTGATAAGCAAGATCGGTCGATTAAACAAATTCATGATGATTTTCAGACTATGGCAGCGTAGATGAAAGATATGAACTTGAAGTTTACAGCGATGTTTTTGAAATGGCAGCAGCAGAAATGCCAGAATCAGTCTTCTTTGTCAACGCCGACACAAAATGGTAGTGAGGCCACACAGAATCAAGCCTTAGGGAATTTGGTGCATTTGAAGCTGCAGAAGATCGATGCACCTCGCTTCAATTGTGGAGATCCCTAGGGTTGAATTTTCAAATTCTAGCAATATTTTGACTTTCACATGGCGACTGAAGAACAATGACTACAAGTCGTTCCATTCTATTTTGATGGCAAAGCGTTGGCATACTACTAATGGTTGCACAAGAACACAAAGATTACATCTTAGAAGTCTTTGCTACAGTCTCTACAAGTGTGATTCGGGCCCTCAAAATTGGAAGATTATTAAGGAAAATTGACAAAGTTGGTTCAGCAAGGTCCAGTTGTGGAATATCAGGAAGCACTTGAAGAATTGTCCGACAAGGTAGATGGATTATCTAAACCTTTTCTTTTAAGCTGTTTTGTTTTTGGATTAAAACCCGAGATCCAACATGAAGTAGCAGCTTTTCAACCCACATCCCTAACCAAAGCAATGGCGTTAGCAAAAATCCAAGAACTGAAACTACAAAAAAAAAAATTCTATCCCAAAACTAGTTCCACCATACCCACCCATATTACCAACTCCAAACCAGAAATTCCTCAATTCATCACACACAAATTCCAAACCTGCTTCTACGACTACATTTAAACCAAATCCATCCACAACCTACCCAAATAACCAAAACACTACTAAAACCAATACCCAGTCCAAAACCCATGTTTAGAAGTTATCCTAGAGTCAAATACAAGCAAGACATGAAAAAAGGCTATGTTTCAATTGTGATGAAAAGTACACTTTTGGACACAATTGTAGAGCATCAGCCCATGTCCTCATTGTACCTAATTCGGATGAATTGAGTTTTGACGATTTAGAAGACACAACACCAGACCTAGTTCAACCTAGCATAGGGGAAGTTGAGATGCAGAATCCTTAAATTAGTTTCCATGCGATGTCATGTAATCACGCCTTAGACGTTGAAATTTCAAGGCACAATTGGAAAACATGATGTGTAGATCTTGGTAGATGGAGGTAGCACACATAATTTTTTGCAGTCTCGAGAGGTATCCATGCTTAAATTACCAATTTTAAGCAATCGACAATTTGAAGTCATGGTTGGTAATGGAGAAACACTTAAGTGTGAAGGAATGGTGACAACAGTCCCTGTGACGATTCAACAAAGAAATTTTTTGGTGGATTTCTACATACTACCAACACAAAGGGGCAGAAGTGGTTCTTGGGGTGTAGTGGTTACAGTTGCTTGGCCCTATTTTGATTGATTACTAGAAGTTAACCATGGAATTTTCCTAGGGCAATGAAAAAATTCACTTGTAGGGGATAAACAGTGTTCCCAACAGATATCCATGAATCAGTTAAAAAAATTACATCACAAGGGATATATTTCATCCGTGTTTTAGATTATATTGTTGCAAAAGGAGCCACCAATTGGCACCACTGAAGCGGAACCTGTGTTGCAACAATTATTAGAAGAGTTCAAGGAAGTTTTTGACGAAACAAAGACTTTACCACCGCATTGCAAAATGGATCATGAAATCCATTTGCTACCCAAGCTACAGTCAATGTACGCCCGTATCATTACCCACATTTTTAGAAAGGAGAGATTGAGAAGCAAGATGTAGAAATGATGCAATCAGGTATAATTCGACCTAGTACATCTCCTTTTTCATCTCCAGTATTGTTAGTAAAAAAGAAGGATGGAACTTGGAGATTTTGTATCGATTATAGGGCTTTGAACAATATTACGGTGAAAGATAGGTTTCCAATACCCACTGCGGATGAATTAATGGATGAGTTAGGTGGTTCAAAAATTTTCTTAAAGTTAGATCTAAGAGCAAGGTACCATTAAATAAGGGTGAAACTTGCAGATATACACAAGATAGCTTTTAGGACACACCAAGGGTATTATGAGTTTTTAGTAATGCCATTTGGCTTAACCAATGCACCTTCAACATTTCAAGCCACAATGAATTCGGTTTTGAAACCTTTCTTGAGGAAATTTGTAGCAGTTTTTCTTGATGACATATTGGTGTATAGTCCTAATGTGGAGAACCATTTAGATCATTTGCGAATGGTCTTGGAAAAATTGAAAGAAAATCAATTTTTTGTGAAAAGGAGTAAATGTGTTTTTGGGCAAAGTTTGGTGGAATATTTGGGGCATATAGTGTCTGGAGCAGGAGTAAGCATGGATGAAAATAGGGTGAAAGCAATGTTGGAGTAGCCGGTACCTAGGAATATAAAAGAGTTAAAGGGGATTCTTAGGTTTAACTGGTTACTATAGGAGATTTGTTAGATATTATGCCTCTATTGCAGCACCACTTACTGATTTGTTAAAAAAAGAGGCTTTTCGCTAGAGTTTATCAACACAATAATCCTTCAACGCACTAAAAAAGGTTATGAGTTCAGCCTCAATACTGGTTTTACCTAATTTTGAGGAGGAATTTGTGCTAGAAACCGATGCTTCTCTTATAGGAGTTGGGGCAGCGCTGATGCAAACAAGCACCCCATTTCCTATTTCAGCAAGAAGATGTCTTTTTGCATGTAACAAACATCAGCCTATGTGAGGGAGTTGTATGCTATAACTAAAGCGGTCAAGAAATGGAGACAGTACCTCCTTGGAAGAAATTTTGTCATCTAAACAAATGAAAAAAGTTTGAGGTCTTTATTGGATCAAGTAGTACAAACTCCGGAACAACAACAACATTTGGTAAAATTGTTAGGCTATCATTACACAATCATGTATAAACCTAGCAAGGAAAACCGTGCAGCAGATGCGTTATCAAGACAATTAGATGAAGTACTCATGCAGTTCTTAACTCCATCTCACGTTCGGTTTGAAATACTAGATGCGCTGAGACAGGAGAATGCAAATTCAAAGTTTTTTCAATGGTTGTACAATACAATAGCTGCTAATCCAGTCCAATTTGCAGACTACGAGGCACAAGATGGATTACTCTTGTACAAAGGTAGATTATTGTTGGACCTCTTTTCACCAATAGTTCAAAAAGTGTTGGTAGAGTGTCACTCATCACTGTTGGGTGACCACAGAGGAGTTCAAAAGACCACAGCAGGGGCGTCTATTGCGTTTATTTGGACAAGACTTAAGAAAGATGTTCAGAAATACGTCAGGGGATGCACCATATGCCAGAAAACAAAATATCAAACTCAAGCTTTGGTAGGTTTGCTGCAACCCTTGCCAATTCCAGAACAAATTTGGGAGGATTTATCTATGGACTTCATAGTAAGTCTCCCTAACTCGGGTGGTTATACCACCATATTTGTAGTCGTTGACAGGTTTTCAAAACAAGCTCATTTTGGAGCTTTGGGAAAAACATATACTGCTCCTCAAGTAGCGAATTTGTTTGCGCAGATGGTATGTGAGTTACATGGGATGCCGAGGTCAATTGTGTTAGATAGAGACGCAGTATTTTTGAGCAAATTTGGGTGTTAATTGTTCAGCTTAAGTGGTACTTTTCTCAAGAACAGCATAACATACCATCCTCCAATAGATGGCTAATCTGAGGTGGTTAATAAGGTGTTGGAACAGTATTTGAGGTGCTTTGTTTCAAAATAACCAAGAAGATGGGCAAAAATACTTCATTGGGCTGAATATTGTTACAATACATCCTATCATTCAGCATTAGGAATGACTCCTTTTAAAGCTGTGTATGGGAGGGAACCACCTTCACTACTTGATTATGTCCCTATGACAGCCCAGACAGACTTGGTGGATAAATGGTTAGTTGATTGGCAAGAGGTGTTACATCAACTCAAACGAAATTTATTGAAGGCACAGGCTACAATGAAGAAAATGGCTGATGGTCATAGGAGAGACCTTCAATTTTGAGTGGGGGACATGGTGTTGTTTAAGCTCAGGCCATATAGACAGTCATTCATTATTACCAGGCCTTCCAACAAGCTAACTGTGAGGTATTTCAGCCCTTTCAAGATTATCAAACGTGTGGGGCAGGTGGCCCATTAGTTGGAGTTGCCAAATTCAGCCCGAACACATGATGTTTTTCATGTGTCCTTACTCAAAAGATTTCATGGAGATTCAACAGAACAACTAAGGTAGCTGACATCAGACAATCTTAACTCATAACCGGTGTTAAAACCAGAGAAAGTGTTGTAGAGAAGGTTAGTGATAAGGGGAAGCAAAGCAATTAATCGAATATTGGTGCAGTGGATGAATCTTCCAATTAGTGCTGCTACTTGGAAAGAGGTTGATGAGTTTGTAAAAAATTACCCAGATTTCAACCTTAAGGACAAGGTTGACGTGGATGGGGAAAGTATTGATGTGAATAGGGAGGTTGCGACAACTCATGTAAGGAATAATTTGGAGGATGACAGCTGTCAAGGAACTGAGCACGTGCCAAATAAGTGAATTGCTACTAGCAGGCCTAAGAGGGGGATTACGAAACCTACAAAATATCAAGATTAGAAGATGTAATATTCATAGGAAGTTGTAACCAATTCTGTTGGTGATTGTAATCAATTTAGTTTGTAACTAATTCTGTTAGTTTGTAGTTATAACAGAATTGTCAACTTGTAAAGATGAGGTACTGCCATGAACTGAAGTCAGGAGGAATAAAAGAAAGAAAGTGGGAGACGAGAGGCACATTTAGTTTGCTCCTAAAAAATATTTCTTTCTACTCTTTTCTCTTATAGATTTTTCCCTGAATTCACTGCTCTCTCTTTGTGACTCTTTTGACTCTTTTCTCTTCTTTCTCATCCAATTTCTTTTCTGTTTAATTTCTTGCATCCCTATCACCAAGCCCTCTGTCGCCTTCTGAGTTTGAGCTTCGCCGATCGAGCTCCTCATCCGTCAAGATCTATAGCTCTTAGTAGGCTCCGACGCAATTTGAGTAGTTCACCGTTTGAGCTCCTCCTCCACCAAGATCTAAGGCGCTTGCAGGTCCATCATTTGCTCCAATCGAAGGCGTTGCTCCATCGTGTAGATCTGATTTGCTTTGCCGTGAGGTCGCTATTACCGTTGATGGAACTTCCATGCCGAAGAAGATAGAGGAGCAGCCGGAGCAACGGAGGGAAAAAGAACACAAAGAGAGGAAGGAAAAAGTATATTTGACTATTTTTCAGTTTTTTTTTCTTCTGCTTATTTGATTTTTTCCCTTTATTTACAAATTTTATTTTCTCTTTTGGGATCTACATCAATGTTGAACATTGGCCTATCTCATCGAGATATTGGAGCATATCGCAGGGAAACAAGTTATGAAACATCGACGATACGTGATAGTGGCGGCACTTGGACAGCAGCCAACGAAGGAAGGTGGTGGTTAATGGCTTTTTTTGATAATTAGATGTTTTTTTTAATGGTATTTACGGTGATTTATATTATTCTGGTTGCATTTTTGGCAATCGGTGATATCATTAGTGCTGGTGATATCCGACGACATCGTTAGTAAATTTTGATATTTACGTTGAAATACTATATTTACTTATAAATATAGTATTACCAGGTTAATATTTAATATGGTATTTTTTGGCAAGTATTGTATTTTTTGGCCGTCGATGGTACGACAAAGTCGCTCGTAAATTTTTTAGTATTTATACGATAAATACTGTATTTCTTAATAAATATTGTATTCTCGACAACTGGTGGTCCAGCAAAGTTGTTGGTGAATTTTTGTATTTACCTAGTAATACAATATTTCAATTGAAAAACCATATTTTCTAGCCACTAATGGTCTGGCAAAGTCGCCGGTAAATTTTTGTATTTATATGGTAACACAATATTTCAAGTAAAATACTATATTTTCTAACCATTAGTAGTTCGACGAAGTCGCCGGTAAATTTTTATTTGGTAAATATTGTATTTTAACCGCCAGCTATTCGGCGAAGTAGCCAATAAATTTATTGTATTTACAAAGTACTATAATTGAAGTGAAATACTGCATTTCTAGTGAAATATTATATTTTCCGGCCATTAGAGGTCCAGCAAAATCTGCTGGTAATTTTTGTTTTTACACAGTAAATATAGTATTTCTGGTAGATATTATATTTCTTAGCTACAGGCAGTCCGCTGAAATTGCCAGTGAATTTTTATATTTACACGGTAAATACGGTATTTTTCGGTAAATATTATATTTACACAACCAGTGGTGGTGCCGATGAGAGAAGAGGGCGTAGATATAGAGGATAAAGAGGTGTGGGTATTTTAGGGTTTTTGTTCTCAATTTTTCATGAGATGTTGCTCAATTTCTTATGATATGCTATATACTACAAATTTTAGAACTGTATGGCAATATTTACGAAGGTTTAGCTTAAATATGCTATTTTGCTCTTTCTTTTTAAAAATTTCTCAAAAGTTATTAATAAAAAAGTAAATTAGACGTTTTAGGTCTAAAAGATCAATATTAAAATAACTTTTTTAAAAACTACAAAAAAAAATATTGCAAATAGTAATAGATGAATGTGATTTTACCTGTCTCCAGAAAATGAGATTTTACGTGAAAATATCCAAAATAACAATAAAAATCTCTTTTAAAAAATAAAAATCCCCCTAAAAAAATGAATACCCTAAATAAATAAATTTGCCTTTTTTATTCCTAAATAACGGGAACCAACCCTCCACTTTCCAAAATTGCACTTCCCCCGCTATCTCCCTTTAGTCTTGACTAAAAGAGTCGTTTGTTCCACCTCTCTTTCCTCTCTCTCTAAAAATTCCGTAAAGAGCAGTACTTTAGCGCCACCAGCCAAGTAAAGAATCAATCTTTAGTAGCTTCAAAGCGGCGGACTCTGGCTCCGATTCATTTCTGTACATATATATACACATATAGATATATATAGAGAGAGAAAGAGCTCTCTCCAGCTCAAACAATCTTCCAGAATGCTGCAAAGCAAGTCCTTTGTCAAGAAATCCAAAACCGGAAGGGTCACCAAGGTAATCTTCGTCTTCGCAAACCCTAGCAATTGAACGGATTCTCTTCTCTCTCTGTACTCTATTTGTTAGGGTTAAATTTTGTTCCTTTTTCTTCCATAACCAGGTAGTGAGAGAACACTATCTTCGCGACGACATCTTCTGCGGAGCTTCTTTCTGCAAACTCTGCAACCAGAAAGATGCTCGCTTTATTTCGCCTTCTTCGTCTCCGATTCTCGTCCTGGATACCAATGTCGTTCTCAGTCAGATTGATTTGCTTGAGAATCCCGCCATTGACGACGTCGTTCTGCTCTCGATTGTTCTCGAAGAGGTTAAGAACAGGAACTTGTCCGTTTACAACCGAGTTAGGGCTCTCTCCACCAATCCTTTGAGGCGATTCTTCGTTTTCTCCAATGAACATCACAAGTATGTTTAGGATTAGCATTAGCATTGGTATTAGTATTAGTATTAGTATTGGTGTTGGTATTGGTATCGTGGTTGGTATCGGTGTCACTATCAGTATCGGTATCGGTATTGGTGATGGCATTAGTATTGGTATATTAGTGTTAGTAATAGCATTCGGGGTTGGTATCGGTGTAAGTATCAGTATTCGTATTGGTATTAGTGATAGCATTAGTATTGGTAGTATTAGTGTTAGTAAGAGCATTAATATTTGTAGTATTAGTATTGGTATTAGTACTAGTATTAGTGTTTATTGGTATTGGTGTAGTATTGATACTAGTATGAGGATTAGTATTTTAGCTTAGCTTGTGTAACAACATTACAACTTGTACCATTTGCACAGGGATACATATGTTAAGCAAATGGAGGGAGAAACTAAAAATGACCGGAATGACAGAGGTTTGTTTATGCCTTTGGATTAAATTGGCTTGAATTGAATATTATCTATCTGCAAATTCCATTTCATTTGTTTAGTTTTCGTTTCTAACATTCACGGGCAGCAATTCGTGTGGCTGCCCAATGGTATCAAACTCATCTTGGCGCTGCAGCTCGAGTTCTACTCCTTACTAATGATAGAGACAATAAGAGAAAGGCTATTGACAACGGAATTTCTGCCGAGACAAGTATGTATGAAAGTTTGGTGGAAATCTAATTAAAAGGACTATTATGAAAATCAGTTGTTTGTAAACTTTGTATTGTATTATTGTGTTGCTTTTTCAGTTGAATCATATGTCAAGTCGTTGGGCCGACCAGATTTGCTTGACCTGCTTGTGCATCCTGCGTCTGAAGACAAAGCCATGGAGGATGTTGAAGACTTGAGACCCTCCAAGAGGAAAATCATTTTTACGGAGGTTCTTATACTAAATTAATTCCTTATGCTATTTTATCTTGCAAGTTCCGTTCAACAAAGTTTATTTTAATCATATATTTCTTTCTTATTTGCACCCTTTCTAGCACAAGCCAATGTCTGAGATTACTTCTGGCTTACACCGTGGAATATATCATCAAGGAAAACTCCGTGTTAACCGTTACAACCCATTCGAAGCGTATGTTGGGAGTGAGAGCATTGGTGATGAAATAGTAATATATGGGCGCTCTAACATTAATAGAGCTTTTGATGGTGACATAGTGGCCGTGGAACTTCTGCCCATGGATCAATGGCACGAGGAGAAATTTCTGTCTATAGCAGATGAAGGTATGCTAATGTAAAGATGCAGCCTTCGTGAATGTTTCCTTGAACATCTTTTATTCATTTCTTCTACCTTTTTATATTTTGTTGAGTGTTAAGTAGTTGCCACCCATGCATTTTGCCCAAACCTTTATTATTTCCTTGAGTTGCAATGAACAAGTGGAGGTCGTGAACTTGTTGTGCACAATATGTTTGGACTCTGAATAGATAGAATCTGTTGTAAAGCTTATAAGGAAAATGCAAAGATGCTTAGGAGTATAGTAGAGTTAACATCTGTGAGTAAATGGGTGCATGGCTCCTCTTAACACTTGACGATTATACTCTCTTTCTCTCATCCGTGCTTGTCTAGTTATTATGAATTCTAAATTTCTTCCTTGCAGAGGATGAGGAAGAAGAAGATGTTCACCTAGTTCCAGGCAGTGCCGATGATGCTCCTAGAACTACTTCCCAAGTTCAAGGTTCTTCTGGAGAAACAGCTCCTGCCTCATCTAGTCCATCCGGCCGTGTTGTGGGTATTATTAAGAGGAACTGGCATTCGTGAGTTAACTTGAGTTCTTACTATTGTTGAATTTTAGGAGCAGTGGTTTTGTTTCTTGCTGTTGTTCCCTTTATTAAATGGTTGATAGACGGGGTGGTGCTTGTTCCTTTAATCATTCACTCAATTTGGAGTTCAAAATGATATCTTTTATAATATTTGTTTCTAATTTACCATCTTCAAGGTATTGTACTCTTTTACCATATTTTATGATGATATAATAATGACATTCTGAACTAGAACCTGCTTTTGAAATGCCTTTTTTCCCCCTTAAATTGAGGAAGGTCTGGTCAACACCATGTATGATATTACTAATAATGACAAGCCTTACATTACCCCCTATAATGGTGTAGCTGTTAAAGTTTTTGTATCTGGAATGCAATTAGTGTGTATTCAATGCTTGTGATAATATTGTACTTTATGCACGCATACACATGCATCAAGAAGATGACGTTACTTTTCCTGGTTTCTTGACTTAGCAGCGTAACTAAAGAGTGTTTATTTGTCTACTCTGGATCTTGTTTACTTTTGTTGTTAGGTTGGGTATTATGCTGACCTCTAGTTATAGGTTCAGTAGCATAATGTAAAGTCCAAATTCCATGCAGTTATTGTGGATCTCTGGAGCCAATGCCCATGCCTGCGGGTAGTGGTGGTGTTGCCCATGCCTTGTTTGTCTCAAAAGATCGCAGAATTCCGAAAATTCGAATCCAAACTCGACAGCTGGAGAATCTTCTGGACAAGAGAATAATTGTGGCAGTTGATTCTTGGGACTGTCAATCTCGATATCCTTCTGGGCATTATGTACGGACTATTGGAGAAATAGGTGATAAAGATACTGAAACTGAGGTATGTTCTAGTGTGTGTATTTGTTTGAGTAATTTTTGATCTTTTCAAGTCGAGCAAAAACTGTTTGAGACCACCCCCGTCTTGGGGACCAGATCAGTGCAGTTTAAATGGAAACAAACTGATTTACTTTTTGTGTTCCCTGTAGGTTGTCTTGATTGAGAATGATATAAATTCACGGCCCTTTTCCTCTCAAATCCTGGCGTGCTTGCCTCCTTTACCGTGGTCAGTGTCTTCTGAAGATTTGTCGAATCCGATTCGGCAGGATCTTCGACATTTGCGTGTCTTTAGTGTGGACCCTCCAGGTATGTGAAGTGATTTAGAATTGGCGCATTTTCACTTGTTATATCTAAACACTCAATGATATACTTTGCTTCTCGCTTGTGTAGGATGTAAGGATATTGATGATGCTCTGCATTGTACGCCTCTTCCAAATGGAAATTTTGAAGTTGGAGTCCGTATCCTCTTTGTAGTTTATATATTTCCGTTTTAGTAAATTGAATTGTACATCGTAATTCATACAATTCATTGACCAGCACAAATTAAATAGGTTATGAACAGACATAGCATTAAATTTTCACAATTATGCTGGTTTTGTTTCTAGTTCATACGTTGACTTTATAGCTCTGAACTTTGTTGTACCTATTTCTTGTCATGAAGTAAAATTTTTTATGTTTCTTACCCAAAAGAAAAAAAAATAATGCAGCAAAAATTTCTTATTTTAGTCTTGCATTCTAGAATGCTTGGCATTGTCAGATTTTTTTTTAACTAAATAGTAATCTTTTTTTTTTTGTTTTTAAGTTTTATATAAATCAAATACTAATTCTATTATCTCCTGTCTGAATGCGTTTGATATTTTTTTTATTTTTCTTAAAAAAAAAAAAAAAGGCTGGCCTGGAGGTTTATCTTTAACAACACGCACTAGATATTGCTGATGTAACAAATTTTGTGCACCCGGGCACCCCACTCGATGATGAGGCTTCACAAAGGGGCACATCAGTTTACCTTGTTGAACGGCGGATTGACATGCTTCCTAAACCTCTAACGGAAGGTAAGGTTTTTTTTATTTTCGGTTTCTCTTTTTTTTTTTTATTATTCTATAAAAGGATTGACAATATTATAGTTGATTCCTTTGCTCACACAGATGTACATTTCTTTGGCAGATATATGTTCTCTTCGAGCTGATGTGGAAAGGCTCGCATTCTCTGTCATATGGGTATTTGCCCCCCTCAATTTGCTATCCTGAAGTTTTATTTTCTTTTCCATTTCCAATGGTCATTACAATGATGGCGATAATTTTTTTTAATCAAATTGACCTTGGTGGTTGGTCCATTTTAGTTACAATGGTCATTACAATTGTCAATTTGCTATCCTGAAGTTTTATTTTCTTTTCCATTTCCAATGGTCATTACAATGATGGCGATAATATTTTTTTATCAAATTGACCTTGGTGGTTGGTCCATTTTAGTTGCCTCTCTTTCCCTCTCGTCATCCTCCCCTGGTGTTAGATGTCTATTTATGCTGTGTTTAAGTTACTGCTACAGTGGCAAACTTTTTTCCCCACGCTGCAACCTTGCTTCAAGAGTTCCATTGACCACGTCTTTCTGAGCACATATACGAATTAGCATTGGCGTAACAGATATTTAGACTTGTTTTTATGGGTTTGTGAATTCACCTAGAGACACCTGTGTTTATACGTGCCTATGCGTGAAGGCATTCCTTCATGTGTTCTTATTTATTTATTGGCATTCATGCAGGAAATGACGCCTGAAGCAGAGATTATTTTGACAAAATATACAAAGAGTGTTATAACATCATGTGCAGCGTTATCTTATATTGAAGCTCAGGCAAGAATGGACGACAGGTTGTTTTCTATTGCAAAATGTTTATACATGAACAACAATTGATTCCTTTAGTGGCTGAGCTGTGTATAATATCTAGCATCATGTCTGTTTCCCTCTAAACATATTTGTTTGTTTTACCTTTATATTAAAGGTTCTAATTGCATTCATAATATCTGCAGTCGATTGATGGATCCATTAACCACAGATTTAAGAAACATGAATTCGCTGGCAAAGGTATTCAAATTATGAGCTAAATAAGTGTGAGTTGCTTCTATTTGGACTTAATTATAAGCATGCAATTTTATATTGTCCTGCAGATTATGAGGTTAAGACGTATAGAGAAAGGAGCCTTAACACTTGCTTCTGCTGAAGTCAAATTTCAAATCGACACCGAGACTCATGACCCACTTGATATTGGTAATTTTGTGAACAGAATTAGCAAGTTTTACTTTTAAATGACTGCTCAGTTGTATGAATCCTGAAATTTAACATTCAGTTATGGCAACTGTTGTTATGTACATAATGTAAGATTTCATTTTTTGGTTTTTTATTGTGTTAAAAATTTGGTTTGGAATTTTCTTTAAGAAAAATACCTTATAATCCTTGTTCTTTCTGCAGGTATGTACCAGATTAGGGAAGCAAACCAAATGGTTGAGGAGTTCATGCTTGCAGCTAATGTTTCAGTTGCACAAAAAATACTAAAATATTTCCCTGTGTGTTCTCTATTAAGGTGAACTGCAGATTCCTTCTTGTTCTTTTACTTTTTTTTAAACCTTTTTTTCTTTCTACAGGACAATCTCTTCATAGAATCATACATCTAATAACAAGGATTCAATTTTTACTATTCTTTGTTCTTATTTACTCTTTTGCCTGCGCAGGCGCCATCCTACTCCAACTAGAGAAATGCTTGAACCTTTGCTCCGTACAGCTGCTGCGATTGGTCTAGACCTGGATGTTTCATCATCAAAAGCACTTGCTGATTCACTCGATCGTGCTGTGGTATGTCTTATCTCAATAGTTAGAGAGGAAAAAAATCTTATTACGCTATTTATGGCCCCCAGTCGTCACACACACTCAGTGTTTTAATGAAAACCTGAATGATTTCCAGGGTGATGATCCATACTTTAATAAGCTGATCCGTATATTGGCCACCAGATGCATGACACAGGTATTTGAGTTGTTCATTAGTTCCCTTTAAAATTTCTTTCACAATTTTTTTTAACTCTATCTTTCACAATGATGTTCTAATTCTATTTTTTCCCTGGATTAAATCCAGGCAGTTTATTTCTGTAGTGGGGATCTTAGCCCTCCAGAATATCTTCATTACGGGCTTGCATCGCCTCTATATACTCATTTTACATCTCCTATTAGAAGATACGCAGGTCTGTAACAATTCTCTTCATGTGGTACTGAACTTGGTTGTGAGTGCGCTGTTGTTTGAATACACAACTTTTCCTTCCCGCAGATGTTATAGTACACAGGTTGCTTGCTGCCTCTTTGGGTATATACAAGCTGCCAACAATATTCCAAGACAGGCCTCAACTGACCAGTATTGCTGACAGTATGGAATATTTTCTGTTAAACTTACTTCGCTGTATTGTCATTTATTCTACTGCAGATATGGTTTATGGTAGATCCTACTATCTCCAGCTTTTGGAAAATACTTGCTTTCTTGGGCAATGATCTTTTTTAATACGTGCCTATTTCTCATTTTGATGTGCTTTATAGTAAGTTCTGATTTGTTTCTTCTGCAATAGATGCTGATTTTTAATCGTTTAAATCAAAAGTTCTTCTTATGTTGGATACACTTGCTGTTTTGATCTTCCATTTGATTTGTTTAAGCTAGCCTTTCTCTAGAGTTGCTTAATGCAATTGTTTAACTGGTTTACTGTATATTTGAGCTTTAAATTCACTCTGCTTCTCTTAAATTTTCCTCAGATTTAAATTATCGGCACAGGAATGCCCAGATGGCAAGTCGGGCCTCAGTAGAGCTTCACACTGTTATCTATTTCAGAAAACGGTATGTGCAAATAATTTTTTCCTCCTCTTTTCTTCCTGGCTCTCCTGTTGTCTATTTCTTAACTGTAAGTCTTGCTCACATTTGCATGGAATGTTTTTTCTCATGCAGGCCCACAGACACGGAGGCCAGAATAGTGAAGATAAGATCTAACGGGTTTATCGTATTTGTTCCCAAGTATGTCTATTCATAGCTAAGTTACTCTATTTCGATAATGTTACGCAATATGCATTTGGAGGATAATTTTTTCTCTCCCTATTTTGGATGCAGGTACGGTATAGAAGGGCCCGTATACTTGACCCAAAAAGGTGACAAGGGAGGTGGAGAATGGTTTGTAGATGAGCAGCAGCAGAAGATCAAAAAGATGGACGGCAGTGTTTCATATAGTGTTCTGCAGGCTGTTACAATTCATTTGGAGGTTGTGGAGCCCCAGCCCAATAGGCCAAAACTCCAGCTTACCCTTATTTAAAATCTTGACATCGTCTCTCAATATCCTACCTGTCAGATAAGAGATTGATTTTGGATGGTTGTAGCTGGAGTAAATGTCTGTTTCGGATTCTTGAGGTAAAAAAATTTTGCATCTAAAATATGCATCATAGGAATATTGTACAGCTTCAAGTAACTTTGGTTGTGTTAATTTGATTTTTGAACTTATGATGTAAGCAATATTTTACGAGGAGGGATTCTTGATATTTATATTGAACTTTGATATAATACATGCAAGCGTTGTTTTTCAACCTGTTTCAACTTTCAACAGCTGAGATAAAAAAATGAACAAAATGACACTTATGCTATACCAGTTTCTTCTTTTTTTTGGGCTTCCGTGGTCGGTGATTGTTGGCATCCTCAGGCCGAGGCCATTTAAGACAAGTTCCACATGTAGATGGTGGACCAAAAGGTGAGTGCTAGAGCTGCAACCAAGTATGTCCACAGGAAAAGGACTGAGCATTCTTCCTGAGCCACATCAAACAGCTGAGTCATGGTGCCTGCATTTGTTGTATGTAATTAGTGATCAATATTATTGCATAAGAGATTCGATAAGACTCTTATCTTTTCAAGGAATTGCCAAATTGTGGGGCATGAGATCCAGATTTACACACTCGGTATAAATGAGATACTCACCAATATTCATGGCAGGGGGAAGTGTGAACTGAACCATCAAGACGTAGCTGAACAAGGGATCTGGTGGTAGAAACCCTAGATGGTTTGCCACTTTTACGATCCAAATGCCAATAGCCGGAAGTATCATGTACCGAATGCAAATGACTCCGATGACCACCAGCGGTTTGATTTTGGACGCACGTAGGCCTGTTATAGTTATTTAACACAACAATTAACATTCATGTCCCTTTTTGCTATCCCTCGTCGGTGTAGCATCACCACACAAAATTGTCATATGATAACAAGTAAAGTTTTTGAGTCCTATGCTTTTATGGGATAGTTTTGATGCACTAATTCATATGTGGTGACGACGACGATGATAAATCGTATTTTTTTCTTTAGAAAAAATGCATTAGGACTCTCAAAGCTCGGGCTCAAATTTGTACCTTGAGTGAGGTTGCCTCCAAGTATTAGGGTGATACAAGGAATTGTTCCATCCCTACACATTACATTCCCGGGTCAATTTTATTTTCCACTAAAGATACCAGCATAACACAGAGATGAGATAGAGGGTTGATACTCACCCAAGTAATTTAATCGAGTCTTGGATGACCCGCAATGGAGCAGTGTCACCAATTATTAGATTTCTAAGCCATTTAACTGCTCCAAAGATCAATCCCAATATCTGACCACACACAGAAAAGGAAAATCTCAAACACTGGATTTTGGACAAGTGAGTGAATGGTAACTACTATGAGTGCTAAAGAGACTTACTGCGGCTAGCGTCGGAGGTGCCAATAACTCGTCTTTTATTTGGGCAAGAACTTCAACTAGTCTTTTCCAAAATGTCGTGTTTTTCGGTTCTTCAGCTACCATCTGCAGGGGGTTATTAGGTGTGAAATGTGAATGTCTTATTTTTCTAACGCTTAATATGACAAAAAAAAAAACTTAAAAAGACAACAGGCTTCCTCCAAAAACTCTGTTCCCAAGTGTGCTTACAACGGGCTGGTTCTCGGTATCGACTTCAATTTCCTTGGCTGATGACACTATAATATCAAGATGGTCTTGACGGTGTGGCTTAAGAAGGTGGGTTTGGTTATCAGCATCTGAGTCCTTGTTGGGTATCTTTGGAAGATCCTCAAGTGCTTCAAGTGCTTCATATTTCACAGAAGAAGTTCGCATCAGCTGATAGGTGTAACTCCAGACGAAGAAACCCCCAAGCTGCAAACCACAAATAGCATGTCATTAAGAGTCAGTTGAGATGTCTAGAATTTGCTCACTTTTTTTTGGTTCTGATATCATATTTTAACAGGACAAGAAGCTAGTGATATAGGAGTAATGCAACCATTCATTTTAAAAGTTGCAACTTATAGAAGAAGTGTAATCAAACCACCAAAAGCACTAGTCATTTGGACCAGGAGTCCCTTACAATTCCATGAGCATATTCAACAGACGGGCTTGGGCATTTTTATAAAGGCCCAAGGCACGTAGGCTGTGCCCAAGTTTTAGTATGCTCCTTAGTCGGCTAAGCTTATGGTAAAATTAGGTTTTTAAATTACCGCCATAGAGAAGGATGCGTATGAGAGTCCGATAGAGCTGCAAACTTGGCTGTCCCCAAATGGGCTACCATCTTCCTTGCAGATTGCAGGCACAATTATCAGGAGAAGGTTCCCCAAGTTTCCTATTTTCAACATTCATTGAATCAAATTGTCATCACTTCTTTTGCAAGAAAGACAAGACAAACATCAAACACTATAAAATGGTACCTGAGGAGCAAGTAGCGATGATAAGGCCTTCAAGATGAGGTTTTGGTCTCAAAATCTTCACCAGTATCCATCCAAGTACCCCTCCAAAGAAAAACGTAAGCGCGATATTGACCGGCATAAACCACCTTTAATCAAGATGATAAAAACACAATTAAACATCAAACCAAAAAAAAATTGATGGCAAAAGTAGTTTGTGTATTATATTACCAGGAAATAATGTCCTCCATTTTGACTGTCTGGGCGAGGCTAGCAAACATGAGAGAAGGAGTGAAAACCACAAACACAATCTGCAGTACCATATTTCAAACATTTGATTCAATTCATATAACTGGAAGAATCATACTAAATGTAATCTTTAAAAAGATGAAACATGATAATTAACATATGAATGTATGAAATGTGAAGAAATTTACCTTGTTCAAGGACTTTCGAGATTCCATGGGAAGAAGATTGCAGTAGGAAGTAGCCATGAAAGCTCCCAACATGCCCACAATCAGAACTTGCAAAATAGGCATGGATGCCACCTCCAGTAATGTCAGGAACCCCATTTCTCTCTTTGGTAATTTTCCCACAAGCAATCTCTCAATTGTCTCAACGAAACAGCCTTAATTTGTTTGGTGCTGAATTAATAGCTATGCTGTGTTGCTGTGAGAGAATCTTTTGAACCTTTTCTTGTAAAGTACCAAGTTATAACTTGACGTCTAGTACTAGTAGTGGAACATGAGGAGGAAAATCCTGGGAAGAACATGCAACAACATTATCATTTAACATAACATACATATACATACATAAACATGTATATCATGCATGAGATTCCAAGTAAATTAAACGCAAGGGTAAGAAAATATAAAAAAAAAAAAAAAAAAGCCCGCATGACCAAGAACCTTGCTATAGGGAAGCCACAGATAAAAAGTTACAAAAAGAGGGTACACATGATATGTATATGGGATCATGATAGGAAGTAACCATGAAGGCACTACCATTTTGTCAACACTCATACGGTACTAGAATTCATTCACGATGCGCCTCCCCAAGTCCAAGCATTTATATCTTTTATCTTTTGGCTCTATTCTCCCCATTATTTTATTATTGAATTTGTTTCCTTATTCAAGAATTTTACAATTTTGTTTTACTGTTGTTTGTGCCACCTATTTATTACAATGGAGATTACTAATGGCATCTCGATTCTTAGCTTTTTCATCTTAATGAGATAACTCTACAGCATAATTGACCAAATTTTATTTGGATGATGGACTCAACTTCCACTCTCACTTTCATAGTTGAACCAAGAGTGTGCCCTTCTAAGGGGAAAAAAGTTTATCTTGATAGTTGCCGAATTTCTACTCTCACCACCACAAGTTGAGCGCTACATAATTCACTGGGCGCAGAGGTAGGGCTGGGGAAAAAAAAGGCATCCTGACAGCTGCACCATCATATCTCGGTGGTCGGTGGTTAGGGTAAAGGGAAAACCAAAAGAGATGGAACGTTTGGGTGCTAGGCCAGTGGAATAACAAGGCTAAAGTGATATGTAGCATCATGATTCAAGGTGGAACATCTTGCTTGTGTTTTGCCGTGATATGTAGGGCCCTTTTTGTAATAATTGATTAAGATGAACCCTTTTTATCAACCATCTCATGGGCTTTTAACTGCGCGGCCTCACAGTTCTATAAACAAGGATCGTAACACTAGAATGAAAAAGATTTTTTCTAGGTATGGAATATATAAACTTTAAAAAAAAAAAAAAACCGTCTCTGTTCAATCCGGACAAGTAGGTAGGCCACCTCACAAGAGTGCTACTGGCCAATAGGGTTGAAAAAAAAGACCTTTTTCATTTAAAAAAAAAAAAAAAAAAACTCAATTTTACCTAGAGAAAAGCCACCGAGATTACCGAAATAATTGGTGATGGGACCCACCAAGCTATTCAGACTCTGACTCTTTTGAACGCTGATGTTGAGTTTATGTATGATGCTTGTGATAAGATACTATTGGTTACGAGTTTATAATTGCGGAGTTAAACGTGTTGAAATATCATCTTCAACAACATGACACGCAAATTGAGAGAGAAAGAGAGAGAAATGTACACTGTAAACAAATAAATAAATAAATAAATACATTATTTATATGATAAATTAATTTATTATATAAATAAATATATTATAAATAAAAATAAATAAATTATTTAAATCATTAATTGAGCATTTGTTATAATTAGTTTTAGAAAAATAACAATTCCCATAATTTCTGACAAATTAATTAAGTTAGCATTTTTCAAGATAAGAGTGTTATTCTTAGTAAAACTACTACATATATTATTAATACTTTTTTTTTGTCAATTTTAATTCTTTTGTTCTGCTCTCATCTTTTTCTCATTATCTTTGGTTGATCAAAAAAAAATCTTCTAATTACTTAAAATGAAATTTTTGGGCTCTTATGGATGATGTTAAATCACTTATTCGATCTATAATTATCTCTAATCTGACATGCCAAACGATCATGAAGTTTTAAAATCAACTCACTAATCTCCCTTCTGCAATAAATTCCTTTCCACTTAACATTCTCTTCTTCCAAAATACTAGACCCAAAAGAAGATGCTGGTGCTCGTTTTCAACTTTTCGATAACAAAACGACAAATTAAGAAAACAACAACAAAAGCAATAATAAAAAGATGAGAAATTAAATATCTTCTTGTGTGGTGGAGAAACATATCCGGTATCCTCCCAGAAATATTCCCCAAAAAAAAAAAAGTTCCCAGCCACTAAAAAAAATTTAGACTTTTAGTTACTAATAATTTTTAATAAAATTTTTAATCACAACATTTTGGTGTGATTACTATATATTTAGTTATAAACTTTAGTTTAATTTTTGTTGTAAATAAAATTTTAACCACAGAGTTTTTAATCACTAAAAAAACAAAAATTGAACCAAAATTTGCGACTAAATATACATTAATATGACTAAAATTCTAATTTTTTTAGTGTCGGCAATTAAATTTGTGATAAAAAATTAAAAGCCAAAAAAAAGAAGAGTACTAATATTATATTCAATATATATATGTGTCTAATATTGGACGTGCCCAGAAACTTGAAAAAGTATCTACGAGAGACATGTAGAAATATATCCTGACTGCAAATTTAAGAATTATTATTAAAAAAAAACTGAAGTTTCTATTATGTACGTGTAAATATTTAATATATATAATAGAATGCAAAAACTCATATATATATATATATATATATATATATGAATAAGACAATATATATCGTCGCCCATTGTTACTAAAAACTCAAAGAAACCTCAGAAATGAAAGAAATTAATGGAGACTATATATAAATGAAAACTAATAATCATTTTAAAAAAAGAAAACTAATAACACGAAAAAGAAGACGAGTAAATTGTATTATGTACACAAATGATCGATTAAAGAGCCCATAGAACAAGAGAGCAGGCAATAACCAATTAAAATTAATTTGAAGATAAATATTGTTATGAAATTTATGGTAGAAATACATATATATATATATGTATGTATATGTATATGTAGAAGAAGAAGAAGAAGAAAGAAAGAATGATATATCAATGAAAAGGAAGAGAAGGGTAAAGGGAGAAAGTACCTGGATAGGAAGAGGAAGAGGAGGAGAAAGAAGGATGTTCATGATTTGATCCCTTACAAGTTTTCAAGAGGCACAGCCTTTTACACCAATGTATACAATATATATACATACAATGCATATGCCTTCCACTTCGGCCCATCTTATCATTACTTCCTTATTCAATTTGTATTGTTTTATTGTTTTTTATTTTACTTCTTCTTGCAAATAACCTGTCACGAGGACAAATACGGCATTAAAAATATTCCCTCATTTTTAACTTCTAATATCAATATCTGTTCATGCATTTTTTTATTTTTTTGTTTTATTTTTATTTTTATTTGTCCTTACTTAGGGCCCCTTTGGCATTGGTTTGAAGGTTGCTTTTAGCTGCTGTAACCACCTACATCAGTTTAGGGTGTTTAGTAAACCTTACTTTTGAAAACTTGCTTCTTAAAACTGTTGCCCAATAGGAAAAGTTGAGAAGTAGGTCATAGGTTGCTTTTTAAAGACAGCTTATGTTTTTATAATTTAAAATTACTAAACTAATATTGATAATTATACATAATTCCTAATCTACTTATTTTTCATAACAAGTTAAAATAAATAAAAAACAAGTTAAAAATTTAGAGTGATTTTTTTTAATTTAATTGAAAGAAAATTTGTTTCAAGTTTGATAGGTGCTTGGGATAAAAAAAATTATTTTCAGTTTTTTTATGTTATTTATTTTTTATCTAGACATATAATTTATCTCGTTTAATAAAAAGTAATTTATTTTTCTAAAAATGTACTAAATAATAAAAATCGTTACATTTTTAGCATTAGTGCACAAATAATATGTATGTTAACCTTAAAATTAATTGAAAACTAAAACTATAAACATGCTTAGTAAAACATGCCTATTTTCGTCATTATATATGTCCACACGAATATGATACATAATTTACCAAATACTTGTGATTTTGCCTTTAGTTTTCACAGTAGCTTTGAACAAAATTTATTAAACATCAACCTACTTTTGGTCCATAGTATAACACAACAGTACCAAACTAGCCCTAGGTCATCGAGAGCTTTTCTTCCTTTCTACGAATAAAATGACGATGAATATTATTTCCAATTTTATTTGTTTTAATTTAGACACAATTTTGTATCATTAAGAGCTAGTATGTAATTACAAATAATATATTTATCAACTTGTTTCTAATCGTAGCACTAAATCGGGAGGACCAAACGAAATGAAAATTGAAAAGCCTTAAATTTGAATTTGAATTTTGTGGGTCAGACGAAAAAGAAATAAAGTAAGTAAAAATAGTTGCGCTTTGCACATGCGCATTAAATTGCCAGCAAGGATTTTAATTATTATGTGTTTGGACCGCGTAATATGCACACCTTGATTTCTGATTGATCATGAGAACAAATTTCTCACATATCTGTACTACACTTGCGTTACACGCATAAACATACATATGCCTGTATATTGAGCATGCCTGTACATGAAGAATAAAATAAACATAAATACAATTTTCAAAACATAATGACATCAATGTCGGATTGACATAATATTACAAAATTTAACCATTTAAAGATTGTTATGAATTAATTATGACTCTTTAACGTTAATTTTGAATTAACGTAATATCAAACAATTTAACGATGATCAAAGATTGTTACAATTTTTTGTGACTTTAATGTTATGTTGAATTTTCTGATATGCATGTTACGTTACAAGGAGGAGATACGGAAATGTATATGTGTTTATAAACATAATATATATATATATATATATATGCGTTTTACCAGACTATATACATGTGCACTGATATATGATGTCATACGGACAAAATTGGGGATTGCCCATTCAATTTTGTGTGTCCAAACATTATTGGTTGAAGTAAACTCAGACCCGTCTGTGAGATACAGTCGTCATTTTTGAAATACTTTCAAACTTGAGTTTCTTTGAAATCTGAACATATCTGAACATATTTTAATTATTGAAATTATAGATTAAAGCAATCCTTTACCAGCTGGGAAAACATACAACTCACGCATGATGAAGCTTGAACCCATCTAGAAAAATAATCTTGATTGATTTGTCGTTGTTAAAATTATTTGTAATTAATCAATTTTAAACATTAAAAACACGAAATGTATTAAGTGAATTACAGGTCAAACACGCTATCTATCTATATTTGATGAGATCATATTCATGTATATACACACGTGGAATTCTACTTCAATCCGCAAAGATTAAGTGGGATTACAAAGAAAAATGTAGTTTAATCAGTCTTCGTTGTCCAATGTGGCTTGATTGGGAACGTTACTTTTTTTAAATAATTGCTTTGCAATATGTTACTGCTGGGCAGTTGACGTGGGCAAGTAGCAAATATATGAACAAGTTTAGGGTAGTACTGTCAAATAGGATGCAAGGATGGGTGGCTGAAAACGATCATGTAACCTAGTGAAATTGAAATATAACTTTTATTGTAATGATACGTAATTTTTAATGTGACTGTATAAAAGTGGTTTAAAATTGAATTTTTTTAACCGTTTGTGTCTAGGTATTATTGTCAATTAACATTTAGAAATAAATAGGTGGAAACGATCACACGTAAGTTGGTAATATTAAAACGTAATTTGTATAGCCAAGACGCGTAACTTTTGTTGTCCTTATACATAAGTAGTAGAAAAATAAAAAAAAATTTTGTACAGTTTATGTGAAGAGCGAAATTGTTAACTAATGTTAGACTTGACTAATTATCATGTTAAGGTATGGTGACCCGAATTTAGTTTGACCCGACCCGAAAAGCTCGCGGTGCGACAAATTATGGTGAAAAACAAAAGTGAGATTTTTCATGAGATTTATGGTGGTAGCGGAGGGATCGGACTGATAGGCTGGATCCCGTAGCCTACCATTGATCTTGCCGGGGGTGTGGGGGCGGAGCCCCCACGGTACGGACCTATGTTGTTGGGCCATTTAATTTATGTTTTTAGGCCCTTAGGGTTTTGCGTATACTTATATATATGATGTATTACGTTAGGGCTTGTTTTTTTCGAATTTTAAGCCTCCCTAGCGCCTCCACTGTAATCTTCATGAGTTTAGTGATTTTCTTCTCCTCTGCCCGTGGTTTTTTTCCGTTTTGGGTTTCCATGTAAATTCTGTATGTTTTTGTTCTTTGTTTCTATCGCATTGATTTCGTAACATATCAAAATACAGTACATTATACACAAATTGAAATTTTGAAACACTTTTCTTCACAAAAGAGGAAGGAGTTTTTGTCATCTAAGCTGCCATTCTCTCTCTCTCTCTCTCTTTTGTTGGATGACATGTGACATGGGACTAGTAGAGAGAGTTTTCTTCACAAAAGAGGAAGGATTTTTTGTCATCCAAGCTGCCATTCTCTCTCTGTCTCTCTTTTTTGTTGGATGACATGTGACATGGGACTAGTAGAGAGAGCTAGTGAGACAGACAATACATCTAATTAAGATGGTCGTTATTGAGCTGCAAGTTAGAGAAGTAGTCATATTACCAGTAGGTGTTGTAACGATTGTTTGCGGTGGAGTGAATTAAGGGCCTGTAAATACTATCATTTGCATCCATCTTGTTGCATGCCAATGTATTTGCTGTTTCGTGTTGGCTTATCGGTACGGTGGGTTGAGATCTTACAATTGATATGCTTGATAGGATTGGATTTTTTTTTTTTTTTTTTGCTCAATAATAGTGATAAAATGAGAAAGACGTGATGATGATAATAGAGGGAACATAGATGGTAACGAGAACGACTCGTTTAAATTCCTAAGAGAGGTGATCTATTGAAACTATCTTGAGGGTTTTCTGAAATTATAAAGTCTCGTGCATAATTATTATTATTGTTGTTGTTGCTATTATTGTTATTATAAGCACATTAGACTATTTTGCGTCATTAAATCTACAAATTGTAACATACGTTTCCTAGAGAGAACTCATACATTAATTTTGTAAGTTAATTGTTACAAAAAAGTCTCGCTCAATGCACTGAAGAAACTGCAATTAATTGGTAAATATTGGCTTTAATTTACATTTAAAAATTATAATTTCATAAGTTTGAATGACCAAGGCCCCATCGATAATTAAACCACATTTTATGCGTTATTTTGAAAAAGATTTCATCAAACCAAGGCATGCACGTTTAAAAGATACCAAAGGACCATTACAACCATGCAAGGATATCATGATTGTGTGTTTGTCCAGACTAATTCCTCTAAGTCAAAAAGAAAAAGAAAAAAAGAAAAGGCAGTTGGCACAGCTGTGCCATTTTCTAGACATAAATGTTCAAAAGAGTGACAAAAACAAAAGTTGCTGACCCACTCCAAATAGTGTAGTACCTCCACCTGCAAAAGTCACGTGTGGGCTTTATATGTTCCCCTCTTGTTTGATCTTTTGCACCTGCCTCACATGAGCTCACGTTAGCAACCCAATCTTCGCGGAACACGTGTCCAATCTCTCCAACAACTGTCCGATTGATCTCGGACAAGATCTTTTTTTTTTTGCTCATACCTCGGACAAGATCTTAGCCGATGTTTCTTGCATTTTTTTTTACCTTCCATTGTTCGTGTCACATAGGATTACATTCGGATGGAAAACCGTAAAAAAACCAAAAAAAAAAAAAAAAAGAAGCTAACCAAAATCTAACAGGTTAGCCGGTTAGGGCCAAATACAAGTCGCCTATTCTCCCTCTTACCTTTAGAATGATCCTCATCACCATCAAAAACAAATCTAGACGGCCAAAATACTTTGGACGAAACTTTAATCCGGATAGATGGAAGCGCCTTGTTATATGTGTGTGTCTATATGGTGAATGTATGTTCCTTGGATGCCTCTGAGCTGCAGCTCATGCGTGATTCGAACATGTTTATAAAGGAAAATGGTATGTAATTTCCAATTTCTACTCAAAATCTATTCGTGTCAATTAAAAATCGACATGTGTCAAAAATAATTCAAGGTTGAAAAAGTCATAATTAGTATTTTTCTCTTATGGTGGAGCTAAAATCTCATTTGAAACAAATGGAGGTGCTTGTTTATATTAAATCATATATTTTTTAAATTATTTTTTTTCTAATTTGTCCTATTGAAAATTTATATGAATTGTGGCTCTACCTAAGTTTTAATAATCGTTGTTAAAATGTGGCCATTGTAATCATTTTTTTTTCAATTGTCTAGCTGAATTAGATTTTCTCAAATATATTCCTACTTAACTTTTTTTGGCATCGATCCCTTGCAAATACTATCTTCTCTTATTTACTTTTTAAAAGACTTACTATAATCTGTTTTCTTTTTTAAAATACATTCTGTTAATTTTTTACTAAAACTTTTAAAAGAATGATAGGTTAATAGGTTGTTTGACAAACCGATTTGAACTAAATAAATTGGTTAAAAACTTAACATATAAGAGTTTTATACTGTAACATATGAGAGTTTTCTGTTGTGATTGATAATTGGTTTGAAAGAATATACCAAACACCCTATAAGACTCAAAACTGTAAAAATTTTTACATTTTTATTTAGCATATCAAAGTTATGAAAACTTGACTTGTAAGATGTTTAAAAAATATGGTTAGCATTAAAATTTTTGAACTGAAACTTACAGCATATAAAAGTTTTATATTGTAGTAGTTTTTTATTTTTATTATAAATATTAAAAATTTTACATTATTGGTTGATTTTGGCCTAACCGACAAGCAAACACCAATTGAATTTGCTATATATACGTTTATGTTTATACATACATATATATTGATGCAAAGGTGCAATCATTTTTATACATTTATGGACTTGGTCCCCGCAGTTCTAGACAGCTGTGGAATTATTGATTTTTCAATTATTAAAGAACATGGTCCCTCAAACCAAATTTCAGGCATGCTAAATTTGCTAAATTGCAATGCCTTGGTAGGTGTGCACAACACTAGAAGAAGAAAGCACCACCATCCATTTACTTAGGCATGCATTTATAATATTCCAATCTGATGTGACACAATGTCATTTCAAACCATTAATTTTCCATTGTGATTGATCAATTATGAAATATAACATCGTCAAAGTTTCTTTTTTAAGTAACCGTTTTCTGTTCAAGTGATGTAAAATCGTCAAAGTTATGTATGACATATGAGGGAGGGATACCGTGAAAACTATAACTTGAAATTAAAATATTATAATAAAATTTTGTTTTATATGATAATATATTAATACTTTATATTATAACAGTTAAAATTTAATGAAGGCTTAAACACTATAACATATAAAAGTTTTATATTATAATAAATTTTTACTTTTTATTTTAGCATGTTTTACTCTGCGGCATTGAAACTTGTTGGTTTCAATTAGCTTGCCTAATAAAGCAAGGAGTCTATGTACTACTGATATTGAACGTTATTGGTTTTTGTGTTTGAGGGTTGATATTGAACATTATTATTTTTTGATGGATATTGAACGTTATCATTTATTACCTTTTAATCACAAATTACAATGCTAATTTTAGGGCCTATTAATTATGAATTACGTGATTTTTTTTTTCATTTTTTAAATCCACTTGAACTTAAGCTCAAGTAAAAACAACTCACACACCATTAAACACCAATTAAGATTAGCCCCGTAGCTTATGAACTGCAAGATAAGTTCTACGTAGTCTTATATATTAATCTCTAATTGATCGTCGAGAATCTATCAAAAAGAGCTTCATTAAGCTCGTTCTTGGTATGCCAAAACACTTATAGTATTCGATCTTCTAGTACACGTCTTTTTTTCTTAAACATTATTTAATTTTATTGGTGAAACCGGCCTCTGTTATGAGTTATATCTTGTCTTGCATAATCATTCACACTATAGTGTATGTATAATTGTTTTAGTATGAATGAATTTCCCTTTTTTTAAAAAAATACCTTTAACTG
Source organism: Artocarpus hirsutus (assembly GCA_946598075.1). Lineage (NCBI taxonomy): Eukaryota > Viridiplantae > Streptophyta > Magnoliopsida > Rosales > Moraceae > Artocarpus > Artocarpus hirsutus. The sequence continues at coordinate 63,751 of CAMOHE010050387.1, read as the reverse complement.
ATTGAAAATTAATTATTAGCATTTTTTAATTACCGTTTTGTTTGGTTCGTGCATTAATGCAAGTGCATAAAAGCAATGTGCAAATCTCTTTATCATCATCCACCGACTGACCCACGTTTCTCAATAATCAATTCAATTGTGTCCATCTCTACTGGCTGACATTGAGAAGACCTCCCAAGGCTAATCATTAATCGCTTCCATACTATTATTATCATATTTGTGTTTTCGTACCATATACCTGAAATCTGGTGGCAGTTGGAATGCACATACATAAACATGTTAAGATATGTATATATGTATATACACACACATATATACATATACATACACGTGGCATAGCTAAATCCCATGCAGGGCCATTTTCCGCTCTGCCAATGGTAGCACGACAATTGTCACCAAGCTTAGGAAAACACAGGCCCCTAACTAAGCGTCTTGACCAGAGAAGCCTAAGCCAGAGAACTCGAAATGCTCAAGAAAGACATTGAGGTGATCAGAAAACCGAAGTGAACCATATGGGGCAAGATACATGTTCATGACAGGGTGACCACTCTTGCATGACATGTGGCCTGCTACACACTTGAATCATTAAGAAAATGTAGGAAGGAAGAATAAAGAATATTCTTTTTGGGCCTTTTTTAAGAGAGGAAAGAATATGAGGCTCAAGATCTCAAAAAGAGAAGGTGATATGTTAACGATCAGATGATTGATAAGACAAGCATTAAAACTTTGACAGTCTGTCCATAAATAGGTTATTTGAAGGGGAAGAAAAGACCTTCTAGCTCATTCATTACTCTCCATTCTATCATTCACTTTTCCTCTACTTTGCTTTAAATATCTCTATAACTATTTGGCTAAGTTTCGAAATGTCGCTGCAGATTCATCGGTGATGAAGAAGAGACGACGCAGCTCAAAACATCTCACTGGAAGTCATCAGAGCAGGTATCAGGTGATTATTGTTTAGAAATCCGCCAAACATTCTATATCATTAAAAAAAAAATCCTTTGAGACGGAGGGATTGAAACTCACATGAAGCCTAAAGTATTCAAAAATTTAAATTTTTATAAGAGAAAATACTATAATAAAATGGTTCGAATTATGGTTCAAACCTACAAAACAAACACACTATAGATTTACTCACATGAAGCTCAAATGGTATACAATTCTTATTAATTGTTTTTTATTTGCATAATATTTGCTAATTATCTATATAATAAACTCATCCCTTACATTTTTATCTAAAAATTGGAAAATGTAGTCTATTAAAAATTTTAATAATATATTGTTTACTACTACGTTATTAGCTATGATTTATCAAAAGATTTTAACCATTTGCTATTGTAAGAAAGTGGTAAGTTATAAATGGATTACCGGTTTTCTTTTTAAAAACTGTTGACAAATTTGTATAATTATAAAACTAAATAGAATTAAATATGTAATGTCACTGTTATTTACTAACTCCATACTCATAATGAGTATAATAATATAGAAGTTGATAACTAAGCAACAAGGGGCATTACTTTTTTAAGCTTATATTTGGTAGAGTCGAAAACGTAAAGGAAGTAACTTAGATGGGGAACTTTGAAGAAGAAAAGAGAATCTTAAGTCGTTTGGTAGAGAAGAAAGGAAGTTGAAAATCTATGGTTCCTTTCATTTTTCAATCCTTCCAACTCTAAAAAGAAAAGAAGCGACATAAATTTTGACAAAGTAGTGGTTTATAATTAACTACCATGCCAAGTATTGTCTACTTTTAGGGGATCATTTTTACTTGGATCCCATTATCATGTTAGAGTTCATCCGAGTACGACTTTTCAATCTTGCCAGTTTGTAGAGAGCAACTTGGTTCCAGTGGGTAATTAGTCATGAGAGCTAACAAAAACCATAGAAGTTGATTTTGCTTCAGGGATGGAAATGACTCGATGACATTATACATTTCTTGGTTCTTATTGTTTGTTACTCTTATAAGCTTAAAATTTAGGAGGGAAATAAATACTCTGATGACCAACCTTTTAATAGTTCGCCGTTACAGTTATATCCAATTTTAGCACAGACATCAGCTTTCAGGTTTTAGACAAAAAGAAATTGTTTCTTGTTTAGGATTGACGGGAAATAAAAAAATACTTAAGATGCATACGAATCAGTTAAGTGGGGGATACGTTCGTTTATAAGGATTAACGCAAAGATTTCGAGGCGTGGGACTTGTAATAATTTTTGCTTGCATAGAAAAAAGAAACTAAAATGCAGTGGTGGCTCCAATTTTTTACTTCAGCAATGAGTGCTCAAGGCCAACCCGGAAAAATTCATGATAGGAACTATACTTTTCTTTTTCTTTCTTTTTTTGGGCTGTTAGATTAAATCTTAACGATTGGATTTCCACCTAAGGATGCAAAATTTTTGTTTCGTATAGTGCACGCCGATAAATTAAAAGAACAGCTCCCACAATAAAAGTTTCCAGCCAACCTTGGCGATTTGTTGGCTTAGAATAGTGATTACAAATACACAGGCTGTAAATAAAGCGTGCCTTCCAAGCACTGGATATGCTAATTGTGACTTGTTCTTTGGTCTATTAGAAGTCACATAATGTTTTGTTGCCCTAAACTACCAAGCCGTTAAAATGGAAAAATATTATCTATTAGTCCCTAAAAATGTGGAGGGGGCAGAGGACAGGATAAAAGAATGCAAGAATCTGTTGTCAAATGCTCCGTCGAGATGAGTCATATCTGTGATTTGAGAGACTCAAACTTCACACTCAGATACAAAACAAACGATAGTCAATTCAATTGTAATGTGCATTTCTTTAACTGATTGAAAATTAATTATTAGCATTTCTCTCTTACCATTTAGTTTGGTTCGTGCGTTAATGCAAGTGCATAAAAGCAATGTGCAAATTTCTTTATCATCATCCACCGGCTCACCCACGTTTCTCAATAGTCAATTCCATTGTGTCCATCGCCACTGGCCGAAATTGAGAAGACCTATTTTGGGAAGACCTCCCACCCAACGCTAATTATTAATCGCTTCCACTCTATTATTATTATATTTATGTTTTCGTACCATATATCTGAAATCTGGTGGCAGTTGGAATGCATACACATAAACATGTTAAGATATGTATATTTGTATATATACACACATATATACATATACATACACGCGGCATAGCTAAATCCCATGTTGGGGGATTTTCTGCTCTACCAATGATAGCACGACACGTGTCACCTAGCTTAGGAAACCACAGGCGCCTAACAAGGCGTCTTGACCAGAGAAACTAAAAGACCGTGACCTAAGCCAGAGAACTGCAAATGCTCGAGAAAGACGTTGAGGTGATCAGAAAACCAAAGTGAACCATATGGGACAAGATACATGTTCATGACCGGGTGACTACTCTTTGCATGACACGTGGCCTGCTACACACTTGAATAGTTAAGAAAACGTGAGAAGGAAGAATAAAGAATATTTTTTTTGGGCCTTTTTTAAGAGAGTAAAAAATATGAGGCCCAAGATCTCAAAAAGAGAAGGTGACATGTTAACGATCAGATGATTGATGAGACAATCATTAGATCTTTGACAGTCTGTCTATAAATAGGTCATTTGAAGTGGAAGAAATGACTTTCTAGCTCATTCATTACTCTCCAAATATCTCTATAGTTATTTGGCTAAGCTTCAAAATGTCGCTGCAGATTCATCGGTGATGAAGAAGAGACGACGAAGCTCAAAACATCTCACTGGAGGTCATCAGAGTAGGTATCAGAGGATTGATGTTTAAAAATCCATCAAACATCCTATGTCATTTTAAAACAAAAAGCTCTGAGACCCAAATTATACAAACATTTAAATTTTTATAAGAGAATATATTGTAGTAAAATTGTTTGAATTATGGTTCAAACCTACAAAACAAACACACTATAGATTTACTCACATGAAGCTCAAATGGTATACAATTCTTCTTAATTTTTTTATTTGCATAATATTTGCTAATTATTTATATAATAAATTCATCCCTTTCATTTTTATCTACAAATTGGAAAATGTAGTCTATTAACAATTTTAATAATGTATTGTTTACTACTACGCTATTAGCTATGATTTATCAAAAGATTTTAACAATTTGCTATTGTAAGAAAGTGGTAAGCTATAAATGGAGTGAGACAATTGTCCAATAACCGGTTTTATTTTTAAAAACTGTTGACAAATTTGTATAATTATAAAACTAAATAGAATTAAATATGTAATGTCACTGTTATTTACTAACTCCATACTCATAATGAGTATAATAATATAGAAGTTGATAACTAAGCAACAAGGGGCATTACTTTTTTAAGCTTATATTTGGTAGAGTCGAAAACGTAAAGGGAGTAACTTAGATGGGAAACTTTGAAGAAGAAAAGAGAATCTTAAGTTGTTTGGTAGAGAAGAAAGGAAGTTGAAAATCTATGGTTCCTTTCATATTTCAATCCTTCCAACTCTAAAATGAAAAGAAGCGACATATATTTTGACAAAGCGGTGGTTTATAATTAACTATTTTACCTTAATCACTCCCCATATTTTTTTAGATGTAAAAGGATATAACTGTAAAATACTCTAAAATTAGATATTTTCTTTTCTCTTAAACCAAACAACATGAAAAGAAAATCTACCTCATACGGCCTTTTTATTTCCTTCACCCAGATATTTCATTTCAACTTTCTACCTATTTTATCCCTCCTACTAAAATATAGCATAAGAATCAACAGGAACTTCTTAAATAGAAACTCTACAAATGTTGCATGTTTTGAAACCTTTAGATATCAAAATCACTTTTTTTTGCCGTAAAAAAATTTGACGGCTAAAAAACTTTTTGGGTTTCTACAGAGAAATTTCAAAGAATCAACCTCAAATTCATTCACTTCTTGGACTCTTGAAAATATCCCATTTTAGGTGGAGTAGGAATAGAGACTGCGGACTTCCAGGTAGGAACTTCCCGTCTGGGGTTTTATGCTATCCTCACGATGATGATTTTTTTGTGATGATGAATATTAATAATCCACCTTATTGGTACTAAACCTGATGAAAAATAAATATAATTCGTCACCATAAAAAAGGGAAAATTGAAAAACAATAAAACAATAAAAGGAAAGAAAATTTCCTTACAAAAAAGTATATTCTCAAGTTTTAAAAATGTGCTTAGCATCTTTTTTTTTTTTTTTTTTTTTTTAAACATGGGTTAGAGTGCCTTGAACTGGAAACAAATCAATCACGATAAACAATACAAGAGAATAAATGGATTTTATAATAATTATGCGTAATTTTACTACTTTTAAAATATCTAAAAAATTATGTTTGATCTCTACTATCCCATGTAGTTCTTTTTTACTAAAAAATTATAGTAAATATACGTTTTACAAAACTAATTGTAAGTAAATAACATGTTTTAAAAATGTTTATAATAAATGAAAATTTTCCTATATACAAAATCTATTTAATATGAGTAAAAAAAATTACCAAGCAAAATTACTATCTACTCATATTTACTCCAAATGTTTTTAAAAAACTACTATTTACTTTAATAAAATTGCTATTTACTTAAAACTCTCTTTTTACATCATGTAATTAGTTGTTAAGGTAAATAGGCAAGTCAATTTGAGAAATACTACTTTTTGTGCTATTCTTTTTAATTTATGAATTTTGTAAGAAAGTTAAAACATACCATTTTTAAAGAATATAAAAACACTATTATTTCTAAGTATTTTAGGTTAAGATTAGAAAAAATCTATCATTTAAGAGTATTTTAGTCTTTTTGAATGGAAGATATGAATCAAATGAAAAAAGAGTGATAAAACATATCAGTGTTTATATAAAAAGCGGCATCCCAATTACCCAATTTATTCTAAATGAGGTGAGTAAATTAGGTAGTCTACCACTTCTTTACTATCACTATTCTATTTAGCCACTAATATTTTTTTCCTTTGATCTATACCGTTTGTCTTTTAAAAAAGTCTAAATGCTCTTAGAGAATACTTGTTTGTGTTATCATAACTCAAAATACTTATGATCAATTATGTTTTTATACTCTTTCAAAGTGGTATGTTTCGAACTTTCTCATAAAAATAATGAGATTGAAAAACAATGCCATGAAAATAGTATGAGAAAATTACATGTTATCCCACACTTTTAAAAATTGTATTTATTTATACCATGTTTAAAAAAATTTATACCATACTATCATTAATATTATACCCTAAGTATACATGGTATTTATAAAAAAAGTAAATCATAAAAAATAGAATTTATGAAAATATAAAATTGATCCTAAACAAGGCCCAAAAGGCAGCCATTGGGCCCTTAACAAGGCCCAAGAAAAAGTTGGGTCTTTCTCTCTAGGGCAAAATTTGAAACGACAAATAAAAAATGCTATTGTAGACTGTAGAAGAAAACAAGTAAAAAGAAGAGCGCCGCTCGTTTGCTGTTTCGTCTCCCTCCCTTCAGCCTCAGTCTCAATCTCAGGTAACAAACCAAAGATGATCCCCTCACAATTTCACTTTCTGCTTAATTATCGTTTATTCAATCACAGAAGAAGAAGAAAAAAAAAGAAAATGTTGATTGAAAATGGAGTTTTTGCCTTAGACAAGCCATGGTGAGGTCGACGCCAAAGGTGTGGGATTCGAAGAAGGAGAAGAAAATATTGGGTGTGAAAAAGAAGGAGGAAGATGAAGAAGAACGTGTTAGAAAACATCATCATCGATTTCGAAATGATAATCATGTGGTTCTGGAAGATCGTTTGGAAGAGATTCGGAATCAGATTCTCCGTCTCCAACGGTCCTTGGATGATGTTCAGCTTAGACTCGCCGCACTCAATCACCTCATCCAAAACATTACTAAATAACTTAATATTTGTGTATTTAATCTCCTCAACAGACAACAAACACTAGTTTTTTTTGGGTTTAATTTAGTATCTATTATATGTTTCTATACCGCTGGTGTTGCTCTAACATTGCTAGTGTAAAGGATGTCGTTTTTTGGTGTATATTTTGATTTCGCTTTCTCCATTCGGAAAACCGTCGTTTTCATTTTTCAAAGAGAGTGACCACTAAAAAAGTGGTCGCGCAGATCGTTTGGAAGTCATTTTGCAAATTAAAATTTTTAAAAAATCTAGTTTATTAACGAATTCTTATTCTTTTACTAACTCCTATTATTTCAAAAAAAAAAATCAATTAGGAGGATTTTGCACTTTTGTCTTTGTTGATATATATTTGTAGCATGTTGGCATTCGTTTGAATAATGAATAGTTCATGTCGTATGCAACTTAAGTCCTTCTTAGGCGTCCATGTTGCCTAATATGTCGTATCTTTGGCTTTTCGAGCAGAGGAGGAGAGTTCCTCGAACATTGACCTTGTTCTGCTTTAACTTGAGATTGCTATATAGTTTATATATATTTAGTAGTTTGAATTGGATTTCCAGCTGTAAATTGCGATGGAAAGGCTACATGCGATTGTTTTGATGTTCAATAGGGGCACTCTTCTTCTTTCTTAATGTTTTACTCATCAGCGTTCTGCATTGGGGGTAAAGTAGTCTTTTAATGACACTAACTATGGCCATTCCGAAAATATGGCTTGCTTCCATCAGAGAAACCAAACATAAGGAGAAAATCTAACACAATTCGAAGTTCGATGGAGTCGGGTCCTACAAATTCAAGTTCAAGAGCACATTGATAACAATATGGGAGAAATTTATAAAGTGTCCTAAACACACTTCCCATGATATAGAGGTAAGTAGATTTTTTTAAAACTACTTTTAAAGTAAATGATCACGATTTTTTAAAACTAGACAAATGATCTTTTAATAGTGATAAACTTGAGTTTATCTAATAAACTCGACTGATAAATTTGATTTTATCACTTGAGATTATCCAAAATTGTTTGAAACCATTGGTTTTAACCAATGCTTTCAAACACTCTAATAATGGTCCAAATTTTAGCTAAAACGAAGCTACGAATTATTAGTTATGGTCGTTTAGATATGTGATCAGTTAGCCAAAAGCTACAACATTTAAGATAAGGGCAAAATTGGTTCAGTAACAAGCTGGGATAAAATTTTATATTTTTAAATATACGATCACAAGAACTACAATGGTCTAAATTTTTACTGAAAGAAGGCTACTAATAGTTAGTTATGGTCTATGGAATATATGCTCCGTCAGCCAAAGACTATAGCTTTTGAGAAAGAGGCAAAAATTACGACACCAAGAATTTTTAGTGTATTATATAATATATGCAATAATTAAAGATTTATAATTCAAGTACAAATTTTGTGAACAAAATTTTATGCTAAAAAAATTTGTAAAGAATTGAAGGAACGATTTTAACATTATGAGGATTATTGTTTTAATCCGATGTTTGTAATAAATTCCATAAGGTTAAAAATCATGTTATAGTCTTAATTAATGAAGGAATGAAATAAAGATAAGCTAGAAAGCCTAATTGTTGCAAAAGGTATTGTAACAAATTTTAAGATGGAAATATAGTAAAAGAAAAAAATACTATTTAAAAATATGAAAAATTGTACAGTATAAAATTAAGTAGTACAAAATTATGCAGAATGAGAATAATACACTATAAGGATTATACTGATGAAATTATGCAGTATGAAAGTTGGATTGATAAAATTAAATAGTATGGGAATTATCCTGCATCAAGTTAAGCAATTGGAAATTATATCGCATAAAAAAATGCATTATAGAAATTAACTGTGTAAAGTTAAGCAATATAAAAATCATATTGTGCGGATGATGTGGAAGCTTGTGGACTATGAAACATAACATAGGAAAGAATACTACCAGTATGAGAAATATATTGACAATATAGGAAAAATACTGTAAGTGTAAATTTAAACCGTTAAAAAGATGACGTAGGGCCCATTTTGTGATACTCTAAAGATTGAGAAAATGTCACATCTCCTCTTGAGGGAAACCAGATTTACCTCAAAAAAAAAAAAAAAAAGAACCACTTTTATGACAAATAGTCCTTAAGTGATATTTTGGACCAAATGGAAAAAAAAAAAAAAATTCTTTCTTCATTATTTTTTTCCATGCAAGCTTAGAAAAGAAAAACCATGAAACTCTCCATTAAGCATCCAAATCATCCAAGGGGACAAGAACAAGTGATGTAGAAGAAGTTTATGTTATTTCAAGATAAAAACTCAAACTTTTTCTGTTGTGATCTCAGGATTTTTATTCAAGTTTTGAAAGAGATATTCATGGTATGATATGGACATGATGTCAAGAGATTTTGAAAGCTTTCAATTGCCTAAAAAAAAAAAAAAAGAGGACAAGCACTTTAGAATGGTTAGGTAAATTCTTAGCCCTTGGAACTAAGTGAAGTTTATATTTTTCTATGCATGCTAAGTATTTGATGTAAACAAATGGACTATGGCATGTCTAAGGGGCTTTATGGTGTGATGAAATGCTATGTTATAAGAATGATGATGATGATAGAAAGATGAGAAACTAGGGTTTTAAACTTAAATTGAAAAGTTATAACAAACTTTGTCAAATACAAAGTTTAGATTTTTTTTTTTTAAGCACTCTAAGTGCTTGATGAAAAGGATTTTGAGTATGGCATAAAAAGAAATATTATGACATGGTTATTTTAAGTAATAAATACTTGTTCGAATATTTAGAGAAGTTTAAATGTTAATAAACCTTAGAAAAATAGGTTAAAGAAAGTTAAGATACAAAAAGGGTACTTTAAGGGCATTTTAGAAAGAATCAAATATTTAAGCCCCTTAGAGGCTAAATCATTCTTTGAGTTCAACACGATATTTATTGAAAATATCAATTAGGACAACTTTCGTAAAAAAATCTAACTCGAATTTCGATCGGAGCAAGCCAAAACATGTTGATTGTGGTTCTACCCTTTCAAAAATGCCATTAAGATGAATAATTTTCATTAAAGTTAAAATACAAAAATTGTACATATCATCTGAGTAGTTAAAAAGTGCGAACGGTTAGCAAAAATTCTATACCAATTTTAAATTATGAATTTTACAAGATTTTAAGTACAAAATTATGTAAAAAAAAGAGAAAATATTATGAAATGGTTTGATTTAGACTAAGGAACATTTAAGTTTTAATCCTTGCAAAAAAATTGAATGTTTTTGTATAAAGCAGTAGTCTTTGGTCCCCAAGGCAAAAAAGTCTAGATTTTTGTATTTAGGGCTAAAACCGTAAAATTGTGTGAAACTAAATTTTTTTTAAAAAAATATTGGTTTCCTACACTACTATGGACAGTGAGTAACCACAGGTTTTAAGTTTGAAAGGATTAAGAGTTTTTCCATAAAAAGAAAGAAAACATGTTAAGGGTGTAGTTGTAAGGATTTTCAAATTTCGGTTCAAAATTATAAAGTTTTAAATAAAATAAATTTTGTCGAAATGAAATTTTTTTTTTTTTTTGTTTTCTGTAATGTTGTGAGAAGTAAAGAAAGATAAGTTTTAGTTAAATATGTTCTAAAAGTTTTTAAGACATGTCAAGGGCAAAATAGTCATTTTTTGTGAAAATGGCCCTAAGTGGGAATTTTTTTATACCTCGTAAGTAACAGAACGGTGAATGAGAAGTTTAGTAAAGTTAAGTGACTTACAAAAAACCCGTTATGGGTAAAATTGTTATTTTTAAAGAAACCGTTAAAACAGACCCAAGCCCTCTGAATTAGTAAAACGTCATTGGATAGAAAATGATCTGTATCACGTTAAGTAATAGAACCGTCAAGTAAGTCGAGAAATTTGACTAAGAGACATTCAAATTAAGTAAAGGAAAGATAAATCGATAAGTTACAAAGTTAAGTACAATGAATGAACTGAAATGTTTAAGCTCCGTTATCGATCGAGTAGGTTGGTAATAAACAAGGTTAGCTAATAGTCAGGTGTTGTTTGAACATGATACAAAGCCGACAAATAGAAGAAAAAAGATAAACTAGAAACGTTAGAACACTGTTCAGGTAAGTCTCAAACCTCACCTATGGCATGAAGCAATTGATTTTTAAATGCTTTAAATATGCCTGAAATATATTTGCATTAAGAATGCATAATGTTTTTAAAGACCATGCATGATTTGCAATATGTTGCATTTGCTATGTTTACTATTTTAATGCTAAGATATAGCATAAGGTATGTTTAGCATTGCATATGCTTACTAAAGTTTAAAAAAAGGTAAATCAATGATGATTATTAAAATAATACCATCCTCCTAGATGTGAAGTATAGAAATTATATTAAAGTTATGACCTCGTTGTTTGATTGTCTTTAAGTCTTCCATAAGGGAAGCATTATGTTTATAATCTCATAATTGATGATGTTGGTATGAACACTTAAGCCTTCAAGAGAAAGAAAGGATAAAAACGATGATAAGAAGTTCAAGTAAGATAAGAACGATGTAGGAAGTTTATAATTGAGTATAAATATAATTAAGCATTATGATATTGCTTGTATTCCTTTTAAGAAATGATTTTATGAGAAACGTTTTGTGAAAATTTTTTATGAGAAATGTTTAACGAAAAATGTCTATAAAAATATATTATGAAAAATGTTTAGAAGAAATGTTACAAGTAACATGTTTTACGAGAAAAGTTTTGTGAAAAATATTTTATTAAGAATGTTTATGTTTTGTGAGATTATGTTTAAACTTTAAACTTACAAAGCAAAAGCTCATTACAAGTTTCTTTAGACTAAAGGTAGGTAGTCCTACGGAAGACCAGTATGATTGGTTGCTTGGTATTGCCGTAATAGATACGAAGGTTAGGTATAGATACTAGTACGACAGTTTTTCGTTGTCATAAGAAAAAGTTTTTCACTATTTGAATAGTTTATTAAATGTTTTAAGAAAGTAAATGTTTATAGAAATGTTTCATAAAGAACATTTTAAAAGATATATTTTACGATATAAGCTATATTTCAATTTATGTTACAATGGAGGTCGCAACAATTTTTAAGTATGTTAAAAAAATTACCTAGTATTTTCTTAACAGTAAGTAAAATAAGTTTAAGAAGTGATAGCTCGAAAAGAAGGGTTGTTACTAAAATGGTTTGGTAGAAAGTTGAGTTAAGATTTCATAATTTTAAAGATATAATCAGAATAACTACAACGGTCTAAGTTTTTGCTGAAACAAAGCTACTACATCTAATAGTTAATTATGGTCTATAGAATATGTGCTCAGTTAGCCAAAGGCTATAACCTTCAAGATACGGAAAAAATAGTCCGATAAAAAGGAATAAAATTTTATAATTCTAAAGATATGACGAAACGAACTACAACAATTTAACTTTAGCTGAAACAGAGCTACGAATACAAATTGTTGGTTATAATTGTTTGAATATGTATTCAGTTAGTCAAAGGCAATAGCCTTCGAGATAGGGGCAAAAATGGTCTAGAAATGATTTAAGATAAAATTTTATAATATTAAAGATACAATCAAATGAACTATAACTGTATAAATTTTAACTAAAACAAAGCTATAAATTATTAGTTTATTTGAATATGTACTCAGTTAACCAAAGGCAATATACTTCAAGATAGGGGCAAAATTTGTTAATTTTAAAAATACGATCAGTAGAACTACAAGGATCAAATTTGTAACTGAAACAGAGTTACGAATTGTTAGTTATGGTCTATGGAATATGTGGTCGCTTAACATAAGGCTATAGCTTTCGAGATATGGGCAAAAAAAAGTATGGGAATAAGTTAGGAGAAAATTTAATTTTGAAGATACGATAAGAAAAACTACAACAGTTTAAATTTTAACTAAAACAGAGCTACGAATTTTTAGTTATGGTCGATGAAATATATGCTCTTAGTTAGACAAGCCTTCGAGATAGGGACAAAATGGTCCAATAGAAAGTTGTCGTAAACTTTGATAATTTTAAAGATAAGTTTAGTAGAACTACAACAATCCAAATTTTAACTACTACGAATTCTTAGTTATTGTTGTGGAATATGTGCTCGATTAGTCAAAGGCTATATAGCCTTCAAGATAAGGGCAAAAAGGGTCTGACAAAAAGTTGTGATGAAATATTATAACTTTAAAGATACAATTAAAAGAACAACAAGGGTTCAAATTTTAGCTGAAACAGAGCTATGAATTGTTAGTTATGATAAGTGAAATCTGTGTTCAGTTAGCCAAAAGCTACAGCCTTCGAGATAGTAAAAAAAATAGACCAGTAAAATGTTCGGGCAAAGTTGGATAATTTTCAAGATATGATTAATAAACAACAATTCAAATTTTAAGTGAAACAGAGAACAGTTCAAATTTTAAGTGAAACAAAGCTACAAATTATTAGTCGATGGAATATGTACTCAGTTATCCAATAGAATATTAGTTATCATTCAAGATCTCTAAAGGCTAAAGCCAAAACAATGTTTGTGCAAAGATCTTTTGGAGTTAACTATGTTGCCGTTGGAATCCCACAGAGCTCCGAGGTATTTTGATGTCTACTTTTAGGTGGTAAAACAAAGGGCGCGAAGAGGGTAAACAAGATTCTTCATGGTTAGGAAGATAAGAAATTAAGAAGAAAAGGAAAAAAAAAAATACAAATGGAAGGCTCTTTGGTTATAAACTATTTTAGTTAGGCTAACGCAAAGCAGCTCATTCTTAACTAAAGTGAAAAAGAGTCAGGGAATAAAAAATTAGGAATAGACATAGTTTGCAATGGAAATGAAATTACAAATGATATTAAAAAATGGGAGAATGAATCTCTAATTAGATTATTTTTTAATAAAAAATGCTTAAAAAAGTAATGTCAACAGGTAAGTAATAAGTTGCTCATCTAAAATTATAGTTAATAAATATTTTAAGTACATATAAAAATAAGGATAATTATTGAAATCATATATATATTTATATATATATATATACACACACACACACACACACCCATATACATGTATATATAAAAGAGCGACTTAAGTTAGATTAACAAAAAACAGACCCTGGAATTCCAAAATCAAAACTCTCTTTCGCCGTCTGTGGGAATCGAACCCACGACCACGTGGTTAAAAGCCACGCGCTCTACCGGCTGAGCTAAGACGGCTGGCATAAGATGCACTTTGAAAAAATTGTTTCAGTGGAGCAAACAATGTATAAATTATCATTAATTGTTGTCTCGTTGGCGTTGTACGTTTCAAGTCTTTGCAGTTTGCATGGGAACACTTACCTAAAATTTGCTGTGTCGTCTAACAATAAGAAGTATAACTACTACTACAAATATTTTGATAATATACAATTAAATAAAATGTTTGAAAGAGCTAGCATTCATCTGAAGATTACAAGCACCGAAAGGTGCAACGGATTGTAATCGGAAATGTTATCAAACACTATAGTTGGATCGCGGATTCAGACCGGTTCAAATTACACTTGTAATTATTCACATTTTTTGAGAAAAAACACTAATAAAATTGGTACGAACTAAAATGAGTTCGACCAAACTAGTTTTCAAACAGATACGGATTATTAACCTAATAAAATGCATTTTTTTTAAAAAATAAAATGCCTAACAATCATTGGAAAGTCTTATTTAGAGAGAGAGTTAGAAATGCAAAAAAGCTGCAAATTCAATTAGAAAGATGAGACGGCTCAATAACATCAAGAATAGGTTGCAGACGGAGCATAACTTCACCGAGGCACATAAACACTCTTGAGTCTTGACAAAGGAAGGAAATGATCATCAATAAGTACACAATCTATCCAACATTCCAACTACTAGTTTCAAATCCCCAATTGCAACAACCAATGCCTAAGGCTAATTTTTCCTTCATCTTCTCTGTGTTTTCTTTAATCTTCTCTCTCTCTCTCTCTCTCCCCCCCTAATAAAAATCATTCTTAATGCAACTACTAATTTAAACTCTGCTTATGGCCGAGAAAGTCTTAGACAGTCAGTCGCTCTTGCCCTGCTGGGATTCAATCTCTTGCAAGTAATGCTCTGCATCTAATGCGGCCATGCACCCTGCAACATTTGCACAATTAATATTCAAATTTCTAATGCACATTGCACACTGATCAAAGTGAGCGAGCCAAAATTAATCCAAAAGTGATAGTTTCTAAAATCCATTCAAAACACACAACATTGGCATTAACTGTCTGACAGAATTAACGCATCCACTTTAACACATTTCCATCTAATATAATCTGATCTAGGTGTTACTAAATCCACATACTTGTCTTCTTGGCAAGAAAAGAAACGAAAAAAAAAAGAATTTATCCAAGAGTTGGTAAAGCAAGAGTTCAGAGAATAAACAACAGTTCAAACTAAAACTATATTAAACAAGCAAAGGAAAGGCTCTTACAACTTGCGAAAGAAGTTGTTCGTTTCTATCAGAACAAGTTTTATGTATAACATCACTTGGAATATCAATATTACACCAAATATATTAGGTTTATATTTGGTAGGGCCCAATCTTTATTCTTACTCTCTCTAAAAATTTGATCTTTTTAAGAGTTAAAGAAGCAAATGGATTTGAGTTTGATTTTCGCTAAAGTTATACTCTTCTTGACATGCTCAAACAACCGGCACAAGGCAATTCAATAATTTCAAAAAACCCTATGTATGACTCACAGCATCATGCCTAACTAAAACTAAAATATTTGAGTGATTTATCTATCTAATCAATTAGATTAATCCATGTCAAACTACTCTGTTGAATATAAGGGACTCATTTAGGAATCACTAACCGGTTCCGGCAGCAGTAACAGCCTGCCTATACTTCTTATCCTGAACGTCTCCAGCTGCAAAAACACCCCGCACACTTGTCTTTGTCGTCCCTGGCTTCGTCACTATATAGCCATCCACATCCAACTCCAACTGCCCTCCAAGAAACTTGGTAGCAGGCTCGTGCCCGATTGCGAAAAACAACCCCGACACCTTCAGCTCCGAAACATCCCCGGTGACAAGGTTCTTGACCTT
Source organism: Artocarpus hirsutus (assembly GCA_946598075.1). Classification (NCBI taxonomy): domain Eukaryota; kingdom Viridiplantae; phylum Streptophyta; class Magnoliopsida; order Rosales; family Moraceae; genus Artocarpus; species Artocarpus hirsutus. The sequence continues at coordinate 47,832 of CAMOHE010050387.1, read as the reverse complement.
AAGCCCCCCCAGCACTCCCCTTCCTCCCTCTCCAAATGCCTCCACCACCGCTGAGTTCCACACAACTTTAATCTTTGGGTTTTCCAATGCCCGCTTCTGCATTATCTTTGACGCTCTGAAAGTGTCTCTCCTGTTGAAAACAACCAAAAAAGTCCCCATCTTTGAATCCTGATATCAAATATTCATCATGCGGATACCTCAAATTTAAAGTTTCACAACGAATCATTGCCCTTTCTAACATGAAAATATCAGAATTCAACCAAAATTTCGACAGATATTATATCAAAATTGTCAAGAAACATAAGAGGGAAAAAATCCCATCTATGAATCCTGATATGAAAACAATCATCACTGCAGATACCTCAAATTTCAAGTTTCACAAAGAATCTTCTTCATTTCTAACATAAAACTCTTTTATGAACAATAAGAAACAAAGCAAAGAACTTATCAAAAAATAAAAAAAATAAAAACAAAGTAAAGAACTTTCAATCTTCGTCGATTTTTCCATAACATAAAAGATAATCATAACATCAAGGTAACGTAAAAAAAATTCATAGGAAATCCTTTTAGACAAACATCATGAAAAATATCAGAATTTATTATAGTTAGAATGAAAAATTCAATCTTCATCGACTTTAGCAAAACATTAAAGATAATCATGACATTAAGGGAAAAAAAAAGTCATTGTTTTAGACACTAGTTTAATTCCATACTTGCCTGTGGATGATGTAGACTTCGGAGCCGTACTTAGTGAGGAAGTTAGCCTCTTCCATGGCGGAGTCTCCGCCTCCGATCACCGCCAGCGGCTTGTTGCGGAAGATAGGGGCAGCTCCGTCGCACACAGCACACGCAGAAATCCCTCTGTTCCAGAATCCTCCCAGTCCGTCACCGGATCCAGGGAAGTTTAGTCGTTTAGCGACGGCGCCGGTGGCGACGATGACGGAGTCAGCGAGGACGAGCTTGGAGTCGGTGAAGACCTTGAAAGGCGGGACCGGAGTGGAGAAATCGACGCGAGAGACGGTTTCGGTGAAGATTTGGGTTCCGAATCGGAGAGACTGGTTTCGGAATCTGTCGGTGAGTTCGCCGCCGAGGATTCCTTCGGGGAATCCGGGGAAGTTCTCGACGTCGGATGTGGTGGTGAGCTGGCCGCCGGGGGCGATGTCGTTGGCCATCCAGCCTTCGAAGAGGATAGGCTTGAGCTCGGCTCGGGCGGCGTATATGGCGGCGGTGTGGGCGGCGGGGCCGCTTCCGATGATGCAAAGCTTCGTCTTGAGAGTTTCAAGATTGCCGTCTTCCATGGCGGTTGAGGAGGAGGAGGACGTGGCGGCGGAGCGAGTGGAGGTGAAACTGACAAAGGAGCGAGCTTTCTTGAGGAGAGAGAAGAGAGTGTTGGCGTTTGAACGAAAGCTCGCAGTCCTTTCCCCTCCTGGTTTTCGACCTACAATAAAATAAATGCACAAAATAAAAATATTTTTACCTTTTTACTTTTTTTTTTTAATTTCATTTTTTAAAAATAAGAATTAAGTAGCTAGGGAAAAAATTGAAATTTGCTAGGGAGTTTTGTCTTCAGCTTTCACTTGTCTATAAAAAAAAAAAAAAAAAGGAAAGGAAAATGAAAAAAGAAGCATTAATGGATTTTACTTTTTTGGGGCTAAAATGAGAAATGTGTGTTAGTGTGAAAGTCCAAGTGGAAAATTGGGTCTAAAACGAGAGAGAACAAATTTGATTAGGTGTTTTGTTATCAGTTCTCACTTATCTAGGGAAAAGGAGGAAGCATTAATGGATTACTCTTTTTGGGGATCTAGAATGTTTGTCAATGTGAAAGATCAAGTTCAAAATAGAAATTGGGCTCCAAAATAACAAAAATCAAATTTGGTAAGGCGTTTTGTTTTCAATTCTCACTTGTCTATTGAAAAAAAAAAAAAAAAAAAAGAAGAAGCATTAATGGATTACAACCCATTTTTTCGAAGGAAAAATTAAAAAAAGAAACAACCCTTTTTTTTCCTTTGGCTAATAGAATTGCCAAATTGGGATCCAAAATGAAATATCCTTTTTCTGATTCCTCCCAATAAACATTTTGACTACCCAAATGTTGAAATTTGAAACAAAGAAAACATTTGATTCTCTTTTCACTTTTTCTTCCAACGAACAAAAAAAAAAAGAAAAAAGAAAAAAGAAACATACAGATCACATTTTTTTTTCTTTGGCTGAAATGTATGTCAACGTTGACAGTTCAAGTGGCAAATTGGGGTCCAAAATGAAATATCTTTATTTTTTCCCCTTTCTTCCAATAAACATTTGATTCCGTTTTATTATTATTATTATTTCAGAGGCACGAAACATTTGATCACCAAATGTTGAAATATGAAACAAATAAGAAAAAGAAAACATTTGATTCTTTATTTGCCCTTTTGGAGTAATGAAATTTGAAATCTTACTGTTGTTATTACTGGAGGCTTTTGTTGGTTTTCTGGCAAAATTGGAGGATTCCATTGCAAAAGCCCAATTCAATCATCTATCCCAGGCCAATATGTACTGTACATTGCATTGCATCTGCTGTCTCTTCCTCAGAATAGTACATCCATCTATAATTATGGCAAAGTCGATTGAATACTCAATTCCATTCTTCTTGTTTTTTATTGTGTTGGTTCCTTGCTTTCCTTGTTGCTTCTGCTCTTTTTCCTTCTTTATTCTTTTGATGATTTCTTTCATTCTTCTTTTGCTTCATCATCTAGTTTCTCATTTCTCAAGCAAACTTGTTCACAAGTGTATAAACTCATTTTTGGGAATTAGTAAGGCATACTTAGGGTGTAAAAAACATATAAATCTCGATATTAGACATAATCAATGTAATGGGAGTGGCAGTTATAAGTATAATTTAACCGTAAATAATAATATTAAAAACCAAATAAACTCTAAGAGATGCCATGTCGATTCTTGCCTTGGAGAGAGAAGTACTGAGAACCTTTCTTCCATTTTTTTTTAGTCAAAAGAATGTGTAAACTAAATTCTCTAGAATAACTTAGGATTTTCTCCTTCTAATTCTCATCGCTGCCAAAGAATATTTCTTCTTTGTTTGGCAGATCTTCATGGCAGATGCAAAGTCATCCTCATCGTGAGCAATGAAGAACCAAATATGAGCCAATCTCGAGTCGAGAAGTCAAAACCCAAGTTCCTAGCAATGCCGTACATGCCAGAAACAATTGACTTTTTTTAGGGATTTTTTATAAATCTTATCTTTTAAGATTTGCTTTTTTAAAATGCTATGTATGTTTATGTGTGGCACAACTTAACATGTAATATAAATGGTAATGTGGCATAAATATTTCTAAATGTGACATAAATAAACACAACTTTTAATAATAGTGTGGCATAATACGTAATTTCTCATTTGTTTTGTTGAAAATAAAAATATTCTGGTAGATTATAAAAAATAATCCAGTAGATTATCTTTTAGAAATAGGAGATGATCAACCATTTTCATTGAAATTTCATATAATCTAGTAGATTATCAGATACAGTCTATGAGATTACTATCTAGTGATCATGGGTGACCCTATAGGGTCTTCTAGCTATATGTAGTAGAATACTAGGAGTAATCTTATAGATTACTCATTTGACGGACGCTGTAAAGTCGTTAAAACGTGCTATTGATCTTTGTTTGGCCCACTTTTAGAGAGCAAATCCAAACTTCCAGCAAGTAGCGGCATATATGTATAGGTTAACTCTCTAGGGCATTTTTCAAAAAGAATTCTCTAGAAGCAAACTGGTCTAGACGGTGAATATTGGAACTGCCACCCGGCCCATGCAAGCAGAAAAAGGAATCAGTTTGGAGTCTTCAAACATGTGGTACAAAAAAAAAAAAACTTAGATTGATCTGCTACTAAAAAAAATAATTACAAAAAATACCACACGCTATGTCGTTATATAAAAGAGATGATAGCTAAATGGTCTATTTTATGTGTAAAGTTTAAGTAAATAACGCAAATTTTCTAAAATTAGGAAAATGACCAATCCTGCCTATTTAAATGAAGGAAAATAAGGGTTGTGTTTGTTGCATGCCTTTTGAGAGGAAAAAAAAAAAAGCTTTTGTAGGCTAAAAACTGAGGGAATTTTTTTCACCAAACATGCCCCTAATTTTAAGAATAGGTGGGTTATTTGTGTAATTTAAAAAAGTTATGGTTATTTATATTTAGGTCACCTGGCCCAACTTTCCTGTTATCCTGAAGAAAAGAAAGGAAAGATAAAAGGTGATGGAGAAGATTAGAGAAAATGAAAACAAAGACGCAGTGTTTTATTTTGAGTTCTTTCCACACAAGACTGAGGATGGAGTTGAGAATTTGTTGGAGAGAATGGTGGCCCACGAGCCTTCCTAATGCGACATCACACGGGGCGTTGGTGGATCAACGACTAATATTACTCTTGAGATTTCCAACAGAATCCAAAATCGGCCACAAAGTTTTTCATCATGAAGAGTGAGAAAAAAACCCTAGATCTAAGTTGAGGTATTTTGGTCAGGACACTAAATTTTTGTTATATCATTGTAATATATTTATAAATATTTTTAAAGTGAGTGACATAAATCAATCTAAGTGAAAATTGTGTGTCGTTTAACACAAATATCTCAAAGAGTTTGCTGCAGTCCAAACCCGATTTGGGTCATGCCGCAGATAGGGAGGGGAGGCTCAACTAGGCCCAAAAAGCCCACTAGACCTAGGGTTGAGCTACCTTTGATTTTTATATGGAAATTTTAAAAAATTAAAGGAAATAAATATATATGTGGACCGGATTGGTTTAGCTTGAATATTTAAGGTTAATGAGACATGTGGTTTTTTTTTTCCTGTAGAATTAAAATATGTCTGCAGTTTATGAATATTCTTTATATGTCCCAATGTATATGTATAAAGACATTAATGTGTATAATAATGATATTTTTAGTTTGAATTTATTTATTTAGAATAACTATAATATACGTATTTAAGATTTTAAACGGATTATGATATTATTATATTTAAAAAATCCTTAGAATTAGAGTATTTGGCGCTTAAATTCAAATTAGTATTTAAAATAACGATTTTAAAATTCCTTAAAGAGATGAAATTTTTTATCAACAAGCTAGATTTACAGACAAATTAGAATTAGGCTGTTGTAATTAAATTAATGATATAGTTTTACTGACAAATAGAAATTAGAATGTTGTAATTAAATTAATGATATAGTATTATTAAGTCTTTTTATGTATCTTATTGGTTATATAATTGATATATTATTAAGTTAATAATACGTAATGATATTCATTTCTTAAGACTTTAAGTGAATGATATTTCTTTTTTTTTTTGTGATATGTAATTAAATTAATGATATAGTATTTATTAAGTCTTTTTATGTATCTTATAGATTATATAATTATTATATCATTAAGTTAATGATACGTAATGATAATAATACTCAATGGCATTCATTTTATTTTTTTAAGACTTCAAGTGATAATGATAATGCATCAATGTAATATGTTAAAATAAGAAATATACATGTATATTTTTTCCTAATTTAATTATTCAAAAAATAAGAAAATTTGTTATAAAACTTTAAATACATGATAATATACAGTTAGAGGGTATTTTAGGGTTTTGAATAAATGAAATTTTAAAAAGGGGACATCTAAGTAATATTTGCAAAACAAAGACAAATATTGATTTACTCCTTAAAAAATGGACAAATTATGTAATTTTTACGAATATTTATTCAAATCGAAAGAAATAGACCCAACCCGCCTAGGGGTCTTCAACCTAAATCTTTTATGCAAGTTGGGCCTACATACGGGCCAAATATTTGGGCCTTAAGCCAGCCCTTCAATCCATTAAGCGATATATCACTTAATTACTACCACCACTATATTTGCTTTTTTTCATTCCTTTGATTCATATTATTTTGGCTAGCTAAAAATGCCAAAATACCTTTAAATAACAAATGTTTATCTTACTCTACCCAAAATATTTGGGATCTAAAATGTCTTTGTATAGTTTTGCATGTGGTATATTTCAAATTTTCTCATAAAAATGTAACGTTTAAAAATCAATACCACAGAAGTGGTATTTCTTAATTTGACCCCTAAATTGACACCTTTAGACCGGTACATAAACGTGGAGGGTGTTTAAGAGTATTGGTTAGAACTAATTGGTTAAAAACGCAGTAGCGTGTGAGAGTTTTTCATTGTAACTCATCTTTTCTTGGCATTGTAGCATGTGAGAGCTTTATACAATAATTACTAAAATTTTTTGTTGAAACTGACAATGTCAAACCTCTTTTTGAAAAAGAAAAAAATTCACAATATATGACTGAATAATTGTTATGAACCGAAATTCAACATAATATTCAAAATATATTAAATTAGAGACATATTTAAGTTCAATCAACATAATTGGTCTATTTCTCTCGTAAATCTTTGGGCAATTTTCACAAGTGCGATCTTTTAAGATTTACTTTTCATAAATGTCGTACATTTTTATTTGTAGCATAACTTAATATATAAGATGAATGATAGTATGACATAAATTTTTGTAAATATGGCATAAATAAAAACAAATTTAAAAAGAGTGGCATAAAATGTAATTTTCTCTTAATCTTTTTAAAAAAATGTTGTAGGACATATACAGAATATTTGCAAACTAGAGACATATTTAAGCTCAATAAACATAATTGGTCTATTTCTTTCATTAACCATTAGGCAATTTTTTATAAATGTGATCTTTTAAGATTTACTTTTTATAAATGTCGTAAATTTTCATTTGTGACACAATTTAATATATAATATGAATGATAGTATAACATAAATTTTTCTAAACGTGACATAAATAAACACAACTTTAAAAAGTGTGACATAACATATAATTTATTCTTAACCTTTTTATTTCTTTTTTTTAGGTCCTTTTTCTCTATATAGTAGGATTTTTGTGAGGCCTACTAAATGTGTTAATATGGTCGTTCATCTTTTTGAAACCGCAATTTGTATAGCTTATTGTAGTTTATAATTTTGTTTCTTAAGATACACCAACTTGTGAAAAATAAATATAAATGTACATTACAAAAGACTAGAGTCCATACTGTATTTTGTATCTGAATTTTTGCATCATTTACAAGTTTCTGAAGTTTCGTGAAACAAATCAGAAGCTTTTTATGGTTTCAGCATTCGACTAATTGACAGAATCAGAAATCCTGGGGAGTTCTAGAACAAATAAAATCACTAGTAATTGTGTGTTTTTTCAGTTGAATCAAGCTTGTTTTAAGAGTTTGTTGGTGGGTACTCTACGATAGTATCCAAAGATTTATGTCACATTCTAAAAACGTCTAGCTACTAAATATCGGGCTTGTTGGCATCGGTTCCTAGAAGCCATTTTAAAGAGACTGAGTCTAAAAGTTGCTGTTGTCTGTCAAGAAGTGGTGTGACTCTGTATTAGAAGTTTCAGTCAAAGTCGAGTAGACTTTTTGTATTGAAATTCCCAAAAATATAAGCTTCATTACAAAAGATATAAGCTTCATTTTAACATTTTTATTGTATGTTAGAAAATTTAGAAATCATTTTGACCCTTAAACACTTTAAAAATATAGTTAATATCTTTCACCTATATTCTTTTAACCACTATAGCGACCAATTAACTCTCCATTAACAACCCTTTAAAAAAATAAAATAAATTGAAAGAATTATTCATCAACAAAACAAACAAAAATAATTAGTTTGTTCTCTTGATAACCATGTTTGCCCTACCATTAGATTAAGAATTGGCTCGTTTGGTTCATAATTTTAGACAAAAACTTATATTTTTATAAGAGAAAATACTGTAACAAAATAGTTTCAAATGTGATTTAAATTTACAAAACAAAAGTGGCATACTATAAAAGTTTACGTTCACTCACGATGTTTTCCCATCTTTCTCCTATTTGATCAACTCTCATCATTTGAGCATTTGGGAAGCGCTAATGAGCCAGCTCGTACCAAATATGGAATGGGTTATGATCGATGATAAGCATAATGTGAATTGATTGGCCGAAAAGAGGAGCAAATAGTGGAAGTAAGAAACAAATAAACAAACAAATAACATCATTACTTAAGGGTGTCAATCGTGTCACACTTTGGATTTCCTCCATTTTTTAGCCCGTTTACCATTTGGTCCCATTGAACATTGCTATCTTTGAAAATTTTGCACCTCTAATTCATAAATTTCAGATCATATCAATCTTTTCTAGACAAGAGAGATAGAGATACCATGTTAAAACCTTTATGATACAACGTCATAAAGAAAAATGAAATTTGAATTTGCATGGACTAGAATATACACAAGAGATTCTTTCAAAAAAAGTATACACTAGAGAGAGAGAGAAATTTCAAACAGATAAAAAAATTGTGTATGATTTCCCTTCAATTCAACAGCCATTTGCTTTTGTGTTTGGTTGGTGTTTGATTAGTCAAGATAATACAAGTGTATTAGGTTTGTTAGTTATGACAAAACAATTGAATATTAAAATTTCTTCATTCACATTAATCTCTTACCTACTATGAACCTTCCCCATATTTGTCACTCCTCCCAAAAAATCTCACCATTGACTATTACTTCATACACCACAACTACAAGACTTTTCATAAAAGAACCCAAAAAAAAAAAAAAAAAAAAAAAAAACAGACAGAGGATCTATCACAAGTCATAATTCATCAAACTTGTCTGGTTTCTAGATTTTGATTTCATGATGAAATATGAACAATAATAATAAATATCTAATTAATCATAAGTAGTACTAGACATATTATAGTTGTGATGAGGATGATGGTTATCAACAGAAATGGAAGAGCGCTTGATGAAGTCCAAGCAATCAGCAATGGCATCGGCGTAGAAAGAGTTAGACCGGACGATGGACGTGAGTCTCACATGGTCGCAGTAGTAGCCACGATCGTCCGACGCGGCAAGATGACTCCTTTTACCATGTCTATGCCAAATGTTGTTGTTCTTCAAGTTGAGGCTTTTGAGCATTTGCAAGGCCTTGACTCTCCATCTACTCAAAACCCGCAACATTCTTGGGTGCAGGCTTGACACCAAAAACCTCTTGAGATTAAGCCTTATTCCTCCTCCAACTCTACCTCCTCTCATCATCCTATTATTCCTCCCATATCCCATCTTCATCACCCTTAACTTCTTACTAATACTAAACCCAACATGAAAAAAAGAACTAAAAAAGAAAAGTTTAATTGAATCTTACCAACATATGAACAATTTGAAGAACCACTTTTCTTTTCCTTTGATGAGGAAAGAGGCACAAGGGATATGAATATATCCAAGTGTAATTTTTGGATATGGACTTCAAAGTGGGAATCTGTGGGACTATTTTGGAGTGTTTCCCAACTTTGGACGGTGTTTCTAAATATTTGTGCGGTTGTCAAATATTACATCATACTAAGTAAAATAACTTGATCAATATTATATGCTGTGAGTCGTATAATATGCAACCGGCTTGTGCATTTCTTTAAGCATCATGTGTGTATATAGACTAATGGTAAGGTCCAACATTTGGTATGTTATGCTGCCGTGGGGCACTAATTAGGGCACAAGGTGGGACCACCCTAGAAAAAAAAGAAAGAAAAAGAAAAAAAAATGAAAAAGGAAAGGTGGGGTTTTTTGTTTTCCAAATTGGGTGACGTCTAAAGCGGCCAAATGATTAGACCGAGTTGATATGGCTGTGGGGACAAAAAAAAACTGGTCAATTATGGGCAATTATGTGATTTGCAACGCAACAAACAAAGATTCAGCAGGAAAAAAAAAGAAAAAGAAAAGAAAAGATGCATAAATCAAATGGCCATTAAAGCACAAACAAAAATAAAACACGAGGAGAAGCAACTTTTGTTGGTCTAAACAAAGATTGAGCTTCTTAAAGTTTGCATTTACTATGGAGTGGCTAGACTTTCAAGTTCCAATGCTCGTTATGGGGCAATGAAAGTGATTTTCAGAAAGGAACACATCAAAAACAAAAATTGCTTAGACCATAAACTGACGAGGAAGATGTAAATATCACATGGTGGTAAGGATGTCCTATTTGGATCCTTTCCTTCAATCCGCCCAAGACTCTGAGTCATGCCACATGCAAGAAGTATACCCTTTAGCATAGGCTACGCGCTAACCGGCGGACTCTGAACTTTGGGCGGATAGTTGTTGAAGGCCCGACACTACGATGCTTACCATCACCGGTGATCTCATTAGACTCGTCTAATAGTATTGGACCGGGACATGAAAACAACACCAACCCCTTTTTCTCAATTTTTTTTAAGAAAGGAAAGATGCACATGTTTGCTCATTATATTATAGGGTCACACTAAGAAAATTATGAAAGAGATTGCCTTTTGAATAAAGGAGGAGGTCATCATGGAGCAAGGCAATTCTAGTGTTATTATTATTATTATAATAATAATAATATTATTATTATTATTTCTGTTACCACATGCGTCGACTCCATCGGCATTGACCTGTTTAAACTTTGTTTCTGAGAAACTACTTCAGAAAGGGAGAAATGTGGCACAAAAAAGAGATGTCCAAATGGCAAGTAATTGAATCAGCCGTACTTTTTGGCAGTTGACCAGACTACCATGCTCTTCTAGCTTTGACTTTTTGGCCTTCTTTGCTAAAATATGAAATTCAAAATTCAAATGGTCCGAACAAAACGGGTGAGAAATTCAAACCACTAGCCATTGTTGACAATCATCCATTTCATCTCCTAGTGCAAAATAATGTGCATACACAGGTTCAAAAACTAAATTAAAATGTGGAACAATGCATAATTTAAACTGTAGCACAAAATTAGGCCTAACTACTACTGGGTTACTACAGAAACATGCTCCAACTCCTATTTCTACTTCACTATAGGGGATTACAGGAAGAAAAAAAAAAAAAAGAGGTGCAGGAGATGCACAACCCTCAAATGCTGCTATGCGGACTGCTCGAACGGAACACGAACAAACAACTGTCCATGCAGAGTGACGACTGCCGATGTCTGGTGTGGATCAATTCTTGATGGTAGGGTCACAACCTGCCAACACAAACAAAAACCAACGTCAACGTGCTAATATGCAACAGTATTTCTATTTTTGGCACAAACAATCGCCAGACAATTTCTTGCATGATTGAAACAAACCAGGCGTGAAGCTTTAGAAGCCTTTGCCCCCAGTTGGTTTCTAATGAATCGTTCGTTGCATTACATTTAGCGTCCTCTAAAACATGCATTTTTCCGGACCCACCAAACCAAAACGCACAATCCCAAAAGAAGGAAAAAAAAAAAAAAAGGAATGTCTAAAAAAAAAAAAAAAAACCTATACCTTCTTAAAAGGTGTGACGCCCCACGGGTTATCAGGATGCTCGGGTTCACCACTTATAACCAGCCGTCCAGCTGGATCAGATTGCACACGCACCTGCAGTTTGATGGTAAGAAACATGATGTCTTAAAAGCAGGTGGAGAATGTATGGCACATTCAATGCGATTCATATGAAAGGCAAAGCTTTCCTTTTTCTGTTTCATGTTCGGCATTTTACCAAATTTATGCATAAGCATAGACTACCAGAAAATGTGAAAAATTTCGTTGAACAGCAATTTGGACAATTATCCAGGGCAGAGTTTCGACCTATCTAAATTTACTTGGGCAGCCTAAGCATGCTGAAGCTTGCTAGACAAAAAAACTTGTTAACATTTGAATCAATGGAACAAAAGATCAATTTTGTAAAGCATTCAACAGTGTAATGAGGAACAAGAGTAGACCATGAGGAAGATAATATAGAAAGTAGAATAAATAAGTTTACCAAAACTATTTCAATAAGTTTCCCTAAACTAATTGTCCGGAAGTTTTCATTATTTGTACGTTTTCCTTTTCTCGTTATTAAATATTAATTAATGATATTAAACATTCATATTTCCTCTCTATTGTTCCCATCTTTCTCTCTCTTTTTCTCTAATTTGGCTCTTATTCTCTTCTTTCTTAACTATCCCAAGTCAAATGGGCATAGGCTACGAAGCAAGAAAACAACAATTCATTTATGTGTGTCCTTACCTCCTCGCGTAGCAGTCCCGGAACTAAAGCATACACCTCGTAGCAATCTTTCTGTAAGCATGACATTCCCATCCATGTTAGGTTTTTTTAAATCTTGAAAACTTGAGAACTCCGCATTCTCATATATATCCAAGAACACATTTAGAAACTTACAGTTCTTTGCACATTTATCTTCACCCATTCAGCCGGAGGTCCAACGTCAACCACTGCAGTGTCCAACCTATCCATGTAGACATAGCCATAAAAGTGAATAAATTTGACTTCCAACTACTATGTGTCTCCAACAGAAAATCAATGATTCAGTAACATGTAACTTGATCCTTAACTGTAACTTGGATGCTTTAGTACGTGTCGCTTTTACCGCATGGTCTGTGTATGGTGGCTTCTTACGTTTGAGCAAACCTAGCGCCAATGTACAAATATCAGTAATTGAGAAAATTTTGCCAGCTATAACAGGACAATCTGAAGGATATTTGTTCTATTGGGAGAACTTACCTATATTTTTTAGTTGTTTTTCACGCTTCTGAATGGAGATAGAACTTTTATCCTAAAGAAATTTGGCAAACATATCACGCGTCAATTGTCATTACATATTAATGCATGAAAAACAAAACAATTCATGGGAAAAGATGTGTGCAATAACTGAAACTTTCAACGCACCTTAATAATGGGGTCACTGACTTCACCATTACCGAGAAGTCTCTGCGAGTGCCAACCCTGCATAGCACGTGCCGCAGCGTCCCTACGTGCTCTTCCTGATCCTGAAGCCTGACAACCAAAGTCAAATCGAAGTGAGAGAAAGAAGAACTTCATGAACGATAGGATGAGTGTTAAAGAGAGTTAAAAAAAAAAATTAAAGTAATTGAGTATTAGAAATTGGTGATCCGTGGTTGATTTGAGTTAAAGAAAATCTTTGCTAGGAAAACACCGTTAAGCCTTTTAATTATCATAAGCTAAGTAAAACTAATAAATCAAAACTCAAAAATCAAGTTAGAGTTACCTGAGTATCAATATTACTAGGCTCTGCTAGGGAAGAAACAGGAACACTAAGCTCACCACCACGTGTTTTATGTCTTTCATAGTCTAGGAGTGCCTGAAATTGCAGAGACAAAAAAACACCACAGAATAAGTAAATTCAATACAAACCTCAAAAATCAGGTTAAAAAAAAAATCAGACCAACGCTAGCTATAATCAGATTAAGGTTAAAGGGAGGAAAAAAGATTCAAAAGATGAGCTCATCATTAAACACAATAACCAAAAAAATACAAATCAAAATCGTGATATAAATAGATAGTGCAGCATGCTTGTGCACTTTCAAATCACAAGCTAGATAAAACTCACAAGTCACAACCAAGGAAACAAGGCTTTGAATGTACACACCATTAATGCACATCATTCTTTTGGTAAGATGACATCCAGATATTTCTTGGATATTTCAATAAGATCACCCCAATAAGGCATATACTATGAACAAGCACTTCCAATACAAACACATATATACGTATCAAATCAATCTAAACTGACCTTCTCATAGAAACCTCGAAATGTCCAAGAAACTGTTGTGCATGTCCTGTAGGAAAAAAAAAATAAAGAAGAGAGATAATTCACAAACATGGTCATGGACATAATCTACGTAGGGCCATCATTCACACTCCATCACAATTTCCAGAACTGCAAACTAGAGTACACCTCTCGAGGATAGAGAAGGATCCCCAAATAAAAATGCATGACCTTCTTTTCCTAACAGTTTTTAGCAAGTTGCATCTTTTTTCTTTTTTTTTTCAGTACCAAAATTTTTTGCAAAAAGAGACCAGGACAACAGATGTGCACATCACAAAGTTGTCCTTTATTGCTTACTACTATGAAAGCCCATACATTGCCGCAAAAGCAATGTTCCAAATCACCACTCATGATTGAAATAAGCATAAGAAAATAAAACTCATCTGCATTTGATAAGTAAAGAAGAAACTGCTGATATTGTTAGCAAAAATGACAAAAGCATATTCAATTACATCCTATGACAATAATGTATATTCCTTCTTACTTTGGGGGTTTGAAGGACTCTCCCACTTGCCGCCATAACTTACATGAAGTCACCTAACAATAAATGGAAGCCAATTATGTAACTAAGGGGAAAAAGGGGCTCTGAAAAGAATAATGCTCGTAAACATGATTTGTAAGTGTCATAATCCATGCCAAAATAAAGAATGTGAAGCATATGAGAAAGGGTGGAAATGTGAGAACTAAAACCATGCACAGAGGTTACTTTTATTTTATTGCAACAATATTATACGTGAATCAAACAACTTCATTTCATCAAAGTTTTGAATAAGCCTATGGTTCCAATTCTTTTCTGGTTAAGGTGATGGCTAATATTATGATTTCAACAATGATCTAGCACTCTCTCTAGTTTTCATGTACTAACTTGTTCCAATCAAATCACAAGAAAAAGTTTTACACATGGATTTAACATTTTAAAATATGATGGAAGTTGAATCGTTATATGGTGACAAATACTAGTAAACGGAAAGCCGATGAATACCTTGTCATACCCACCCAATCTAGTCACAGCTCTCCAAAGCCTGTCCAACAAGAAATAGACACACATTCAGAGAGATACTTTATTATTGTACAAAACATAATAGACATAATATAACTATCAAAAATAGTAGAAACTCACTTAAGGCAATTTAGACCCTCGCCATAAAACTTGGGGGGCTTGAATTCCATGCTCCTCTCCTTAAAGAAACTCTCAAGCTCCTTCATGAAATTGGACTGATCATCTTCAGTCCCCGACTCACTCCCTTCGTAGACGAGGTAGTTGTCGTCCAAGATGTACGAGTCCTTTGAGGTTGGAAGGCCTTTGCCATTATTTTCACTCTGAGACTGAGGTTGAGAATTGGGCATGGGAGTGTTGGGAGGGTGTTCAGCAGCTTCAGTTTTGGCCTCAACATGACTATTCTTAGCAGTTTTGGCCTCAATAGCAGTCTTTTCATCAACAGAATTAGAATTAGAATGTGGGTTTTTGGAATCTTCTTCTTTTATGGATGTTTTATTATTTTTATCCTTATCCTTATCCTCAACAATTGCTTCACTTTCAGTAGTCTTGGGATTTTCATTTTCAGCTTCTTGTTTTTGCTTCTGGGTATCTGAAACGGCGTCGTTTTCCTTGCAATCACTCATTCTTCTACTACAAAAAAAAAAAAAAAAAAAAAAAGACTCAAACTTTAAACTGCAAAGTCCAATCAAGAATCAAACTTTTTTTCCTCAATTTTCATAATATGGACGAAAAATGAAATCTTTCATGGTTTTTCGTTTGGACTTGGGAAAAAAAAAGATATGGAGAGCAAAACGTACCTGGATTGGCGAGAATTTGAGCCAATTGAACCTTCTGAGATGTAAATTGATACTGCCTACTATAAACCCTAATCCCCTTTTCTTTTCTTTTTTCTCCAAATTCTTCAAAACCCAGGAATTCCTTTGCACTTGCGAGTGTACAAATCTCCCTTTTTCTTATTTTCTGGAAAAATAATAATAATACAAAAAGGTGGAAAATTTGGAAAAGAAAGGAGATTTGGAATTACATTTTACGTTTTACGCATGTTATGCCGTGTTCGAAGTCACTCATCAGAAGAGACCTCGGAATGCTCGGGTGTACAAAGGGAATGCCTGAAACGACGTCGTTAAGCACAGCCATTGTATTATGATATTTTGGTTTTTTTTTTTTTTTTTAAGACTCCAGTCCCTAAGTTTTTGATATTTATCATTTGGATCCCAACTTAAAGCATCTTAACTTTTAGTTTTTTCTTTTTTTTGGTTCCAAAAACTCTACTTTTAGTTTTTTTTTTTTCCTTCTCCAACCCCCAAACTTTTGGCATATGGACTTTAACCCACACTATGGAAAAGACCAATAGATGCAAGGGATCTGTGAATTTAGTGAACCAAAAATCAAGATTTTCAAGTTAAGGACTCAAATTCCAAAAGTTCAAAAGTTTGGGGACCGATGCAAAAGTACCCCTCATTTCATTGTTGGGGTTTTGCACTTTTGGTGCAAAAAATTTTTAATCATTGACACTTGTGACTTCATTTTAAAAATTTTAACAATCGAGTCCCCAAACTAATATATTCCATGCCTTAGTCCATGTATAAGTTTCGGGTACCGGAGGCTCAAAATATTTAAGAGGAGATATTTGAACAATAATGAGCACAAAGATTTTTTTAATAATTTTTTATCCTTTTATACTCAAAAAAGGAGCTCAAATTACCAATAATATTTTTTAAAAACAATCGGGTACCTTTTAATATTTTTGAAAGAGAAAGGTACGATTGACTTGTGTACTAATATAATAAAAATCTTCTTTTGTTTTGTAGTTTTTGTTTTTCATAAGAAAGAGAGTGGGAGGTGCACTAGGCAATCAGTAGGTTAGTTATGTGACATTTGAAAACATAGTACAATTTAGGAGCTTAAATCTGTTGAAAATTTAAATTTTAGAGAAAAAACAATATGACAAAATTATAGTATAAATTGACAAAATTACAGTATGATAAAATTAGTTTGAACCATAAATTTATAGTATGAATTGATTATATACATTTCCAACAATGTTACTATATGTCATGTGAGCAGGTTGAAAAACATAATATCTAATTAAACTAGAGAAAAATATGGCAAGAGAGGGAGATGGAAAGCAGAGAGAGAAAAAAAGGAGGAAAAAGCGCAAACTAGTGATGTAAAATGAAGTTAAAACAGGAAGGTAGCAGGAAGGAGACTACCTAATTAGCTACTTCCTACTAATTTAAATCATGCAGTCTCAACTGCAAGTGCCTAGTGGTGGTGGAGGTGGACCTCATCCATAATTGTACTATATACTATTTCTCCCATATCATAGATATAATTAATATCCTCTATATAAACATATATACACTGATTTGATCTTCCTTCTTCAACTTCAAACATATATAGCGCATATATATATATATAAAATATATATATATATGTCCATGTCCATAGAAATAAGTAATATTGTTGCTTTAACTTGTACACTTTAGCTAGCTAGGGGCTGAATTTCATTTGGAGAAAAAAAAAAAAGAAATATACATATATATATATATATATATATCATATATGGCAGGTGGGTTGCTGGATTTGTTCTTGTTTGCTTCAATCCCAGTGTTGAAACTGCTGATATTAACTCTACTTGGCTCATTTCCTGCTTTCACCGCCACTGATACTCCAGGGGATAATCCACGGAAGCCTTTAAATACTGTAAGTCAATACATACATATATACATATGTAGACAAACACACATATTTATGCTATATACATCAAGAAGATCATGAATATCATTCGTACATGTTGATCAATATATATACACGTACTACTAGGGATGAACAAGCGGATGGTTTGACAGGCAAACGGTGCGGTTTTGTAAAATGACACTACTATATGGTGTTTATATTTTATAGTATATGTGATACATAATAATATATCTTGAATTGTACGTGTGTTTGTGTGTGGTCGGCTAGTTTTTTTCGCGTTCAATCCAGCATTTGGAGTAGCAACCAGGCCAAATCCATAGCACTTGAGAGGATTGTTTCACTGTGAGTAAAACATTTGCTATATTATGATTCTGTTCAATTTGAATTTCATTAGTTTTCTTTTTCTTTGTTTAATTCATTTTATATGTACGAATTTACAGGTGGTTTATGCCAGTGAATATCTTGAGTACATTCGTGATTGGATCAGGATTAGGATGGATAGTTGTCAAAATCACTAAGCCTCCTCAACATCTTAAAGGACTTTCCTAGGCTGATGTTCAGCAGTTATATATATACATACATAAATACGTATATATATATGGTAGTAGAAATGAAATCAGTAATTAGGAAATGATATGATGACGAACAGGAAATTTGGGAAATCTGCCAATAGCGATAATGTTAGCAGTATGCAGAGAGAAAGGCAGTCCATTTGGAGCACCTCATCCCTGCCATTCCTCTGGAATGACCTATGCCTCGCTTTCCGTGGCCGTACGTGTTACCAACTCTACTAATTCATTATCGTATGCTTACCTTTCTCAACACACAAGGAAAACACTTAGTCTTTTATAACATGAGTTTAGGGCACGATTATGAATTTATGATTGGTGTTTGTGCCTGGTAGGCGTCAATCTTCGACAAGATAAAGCACTACTTAACGATGTTTTTAAGCTAGATCAATTTGAAGGCGTTATTTTCACCTTCAACTATAGGAGCGGTATATGCTTGCTTTCGTCTCAAATTCCACATCTTACTGAGAGAGAATCTAGAAAAAAAATCTTCTAAACATTTTCTTTATAATAGGTTGTCATCCCAAATCCGAAAATTGTTTTTTGATGATGGTGCCCCTCTTCTTGTGCTTTATGACGCAGCTTCCTCGGTGAGGTAAACATGATACAACATGTTGTAAGTTCGGTGTTTGACAGATTGAAGATGCCATCTTAATTTCAAAAATGACTAAATTATTAGTCTCTTTCTTTTTTAGTATCGATTTTTGTTGTGTACTAGCAGTGATGCAGCCATCCCAACAGTGGCAGTAATAATGGGAGCAAACCTTCTTAAAGGTGATGAATGAATTCGGAAAGTTCCTTTTTTTTCTTGTTTATGCTTTCTATTAGGGTTTAGGCCAATAACCTGTTGTTGGGGTTATGCAGGGTGGAAAAGGTCAGGCAGTTTGGCTAGGGTGATTTGCGGAATTAGAGGAGTTCTGTTCATGATGCAGCCTGCAATAGGCATTGCGGTTGTGAGAGCTGCAAAACACTTTGGGCCAGTGCATTTACTGTCCAAAGATCCACTCTACTGGTTTGTTATCCTGCTGCAATATGCGCTTCCTCCAGCGATGAACATTGGCACTATCACCCAATTGTTTGGAGCAGGGGAGAGTGAATGCTCTGTTGTTATGCAATGGACTTATGCCTTTGCATCTCTCTCGCTTACTCTCTGGTCCACCTTCTTCATATGGCTTGTCGCCTGATCTGATCATTCTTCCACTCAAACTTTCAATGTAAAATACCATGGCAATTTGGCGGAAAAAACTTAACTGGAAATGTTTATTATTAAGTGTTTTATTTCTTTCAACTTTGACGAAGAACATAGCAAGGAACTGACTGAAGAAAAGAAAATGGCAAGTTGAGGAGGGTGAACGTAAATGTAGGGACTTTCAATTAGCATATATGTGTGAATGCATCAAAAATTTCACATAACCAGTATGGGACTCCGTCATTTTACTTGTTGTCAAGCGCACTTCTTTTTCCCACATAACGGTATTAGAGCCACCGAAAATTTGAACCTTTTGCACTCAATGTAACAATTTTCAACGAGTACTCTGATAAAATTAAAAACTCGGAAACAAAATGTCGCAATGCTAGTAGATGAAAGCAGTGATATGACATTGAAGACAAAATACTTATTATGATGAACATAGCTATAGCTCAAATTCCATAACATCCTGTTGCAAACCACCTCAGCCATTTTGTGAGATGATTAGTATTTTTACGTCTTCTGTGCTTTCCTTTTCCCTCAATGGACATTCTCCCCACACCAGTTGATTGGTGATCAACCCCTAATGTGAAGGCAGAGGCAGTGCTAGACCCACAATTCATTGTGCTTCTCTCATCCTCATCCACCTCTCCATGATGATGATGATGATCTTCTAAAGCCACCCACAACTACAAATTTTATTTTATCCAATTAAAAACCAACAACCCCTCGCTTCAGTATTATTCTTCTTTCAAGTAAATGACCATTTTTAAACTTCTTTTTTTTAGTACAGGACTCAAATCTTGTGAAATTAGAAACATAACTATTTTTAGAAATAATGAATCAGTAATGAATTGATTTGTGGTTTATCACTATCACTGATGGACCGAAAAAAATCAAAGCATATTTTAACTAAGCAAAAGAAGTTCGGCCATCAAAGGTCTGGCTAAAACCGGCTATCCACCTAGTTTTTCTTGTTTAAGAAAAGAAAAGAAACCTGTAATACTCGGTTCTCCAAGGCAGCTAGACGCTCCATCAATGTGCCTTTGTAATGAACTTCCTCCATTGCCAACGACATCGAAACGCTCTTATTTTTGTACTTGAGCCTTTCCCATGTGGTATTATGTCTCTCTTCCAAAAACTGCAGCTGTAACATATGGAGATAAAAGTACGATCTGATATTATTGTGTATACGGTAATAAAAATTAAAAAGATGAAGAAGAAGAGGAGGAGGTTGATTTCGTTACCAAACAATCGACGTGATCTAGTCTTGGGAGAATAGGAGGAAGAGATGAAGTAGTGGTAGAGATGATCTCCTGCTTCTCCATCAAGCTTAATTTTGTCGTCTAACTTGTATTGTGTGCATTGCAATTACAATTTACAGTCTAATTTTAACACGAGAGTTCAATAAACGTAATTCCTAGCCACCCTATAAGGGACAGAGCAACGCATTAAATGATGACCAACTCGCCATACCACGATAAGGGTTATGATTTTCTCTCCATAACTGTTTTGTCATATCATATTATATATATATTTGTGATGTGCAAACAAAACAAATCCATGTCAGAATGCATGATATGTCAAAAGAACTGGCATATTGAGTTGGAGCCATAATTCAGCAAATTGCGGATACAAGATAACCATCACTAACATAATCTTTTATACAACAAAAAATAGAGCGTTTGGAACCGTAGTTGGAATCAAAAATATTGTAATTCAAACCATAAAATGGCAGACTAACTGTGTTCCCCAAACACCCTATGACTTTAAGCATGCCAATCCATTGAACTCGATGTGACACCTTTTGCTTTGTTACCTCTAGATTGACTATTTTTACACTTACACATCTCTCTCTCTATGTATATTTATGTATATGTATATGCATATATTATATACGTTTACAACTCAGTAAGCTGAGCCCCTTGCACTCCTCAAGATCGCAGAGGTTTGCTCAATCGTTCTATCAATCCTGAGGTCGTGGAGACATGTATATGAATACATGGAAGGTGATGAATTTAGAGATTTCCCTTTTTCTTCTTTATGATTCACTTTTCCTTTGGGGTTTATGCCATTAATTAGTTGTCGCGGTTGTGCTGGGTTGAAAAGGTTGGGCTGTTTGGCAAGGTCGATATGCAGAATTATAGGAGTTCAGCACATGGTGCAGCCTGCAATAGGCGTTGCGATTGCAAGAGCTGCAAAACAATTTGGTGCGTTGCATAGGCAATCGAAAGATCCACTCTACGCTTTTGTTCTGCTATTGCAACACATGCTTTGCCTAACCTCATCATCCATCCATCCATCCATCCATTTATTCATTCACAATTTCACATGAAACAGGAAATGGGATATCTACCAATATTGTACCTTGCAACTTTTATAACTGCATTTTTATTCCTCTCAGCGTTAACAAAGAACATAGCAAGGAACTGACTGAGGGAGAAAAAAAGAAAAAAAAAAGAGTGAGCGACAAGTTGTGAACGGTATACATAAATTTAGTTGGTTATACTCAGAGAACTTTCAATTGAAGATCGGTGTAACCAAGTCGAGTTTTATATTTTTCAAAAAGTTGTTGAAGTTGTTCAACAAACTGAGCATGCACTTGAGCGACCTGAAAAACAAATTAACGAAAAACAAAAGGGGTTAGGCGTTGTCTGTTGGCATTGGAGAATTAGCTATCATCTAAAGCTTTTGCTTTTCGTCTCAATACATACAAGTTAATTAGCATTTCGTCGAATTTATACAAGTAAATTAGCATTTCGTCGAGTTGACAAGTAAATTAGTATTTCGTCGAATTTATACAAGTAAATTAGTATTTCGTCAAGTTGGCAAGTAAATTAGTATTTCATCGAGTTGGCAGACAGTGTCCCAAGTCCCAAATCCTAAATAACTCCGACGACTTCATTTTTTATAGATCATGACGAATTCCATACCTCTTCCATGGTGGGTTGAGGATTTTTGTCGAGTTGAATTGGTTTTCCGACGACCACATGCATTGGACGTCTATATGGTAAAGGAGATCTGTAAAAGAATTGTGTTACGTTACCTTCGATTAGTTGTTAATCAATCTTGTAATAAGTATGTTTGGTTAATCTTGGTACATTAATACACCTTGGTGACAGAATACGCAAATTACATACCCAAGTATTCCCCAGAAGAAAACAGGGGTGAACTTGATAGCCCTCGAAAACTTGAGAAACAACTTCCCCCGTGGCTTCCACCAACTATAAACATTCGACTGAAATTCAACCAAACAAAACATTAGGACAATTGAAACATATTAAGAACCCATTTGTTTCGCGGGTTAAAACCACAATTCAAATCTTTTTACAACAATGTTTCACAAAAATTTCAATTTCTGTTCAAACTTCCAGGAAATGATTACCTGACCGAAACAGAAAACGGGTACGAGGGGAAGGCCCATCTCCATTGCAATCCGAACAAATCCCCTTCTTGACGTAAGGAAGGCTACCTACATTCCAGATAAACAAAATTATAACGAACTAGCAGAAACAAAACAAGCCCTTATTCATTCGTAGTAAGAAAACTTATTATCAAGGCAAACCACCTCAGAACCATGCTCCATGAGGAATGTCTCCTGGACTCCACCGGGCACAATAATACAGCTATAACCCGAGGCCAATCGGGATACAAAATTCTTCTTTGTAGCAGGAGTGAGGCCCAACCAAGTCCAAATATGCCTCAAGAAGGGCGTGTAGAAAACGGCAGTGCTGGCGAGGACTTTAATCTTGGGAAGGGGCATGAAACCGGTGAGGTCTGCAAGCGCAACAACACCAATAGGCAAAACCGAATGGGGCTCGTAACCGAATACATAGGCGCGGTCGGGTTGGAAGGCATCGATGTCCTCTACATGGAGAGTGAGAGGGAAGTAACTGCAGGCGTGTTGGCATATAAACCTGGAAACTCTTCTCCCAACTTTGCTTTGTTCATCAATCGGAATTGCTATCAGCAACACCAACAATCCCAATACACTAACAATTTTAAAACTTGTCATAATCAATCAATCAAATCAAATGAACCAAAAAAGATAAATATGTAAATCTGATGAAATTTTAAAAGACACTCACAGGAGAGAGTAGGAAAAAGGAAGGAAGAGGAGAGAGAAGAGGATCAAGAGGGCGTTGAAGTGAATGCTTCCAAGCCATATAAAGATCGCCACCACAGTTTTCAATAAGGAAGTTCCTCCTTTAGCTTCTTCTTCTCCTCTAAAAACCTTCATACTCATTTTTCTTCTTCCTCCAGATTTCCCTTCCTCTGAAACTGATTTCCCTAATCCAAACTAATTATGGACACACCAGAATTTTGCCTTCCTAAAAAATGTTCCAACTTTGAGTCTGAACTAGAACAACAACTACAAATAAGGGTTAATTTGAAAAAAGGGCCAAAAAAAATTAATGAAAAAAAAAAGAGTTAGAAAATTTTCTGTTACATATAGAACAAGAAAGGCACAAACGATAGTTAGAAAAATTATTTGTCTTCTATTTCACAAATTTTCTCAGAAGCCAAACATAGTCAGCCAAAAAAAAAAAAAAACAACAACAAATGAAAATAAAAAGGGAAATGGGAAAAACTCACATTTGGGTGGAGTTCCGAAACCGGAGACTTTGGGTTCCTGAATCGGACGCAGATTAGAGAAACCTAAGAAACCCAAGATGTAAATGTTAACTATTACGAGGAGTGTTATGATAAAGTTATCAAAGAAAGAAAAAAGGTAGACAGCTTTTAGCTCTACGTTTCCAATGATCTCTAGAAGTATTCTTGGCATGTGCAAATTAATTGCACCATGCTTACCTTCTGCTTTGTCCCCATTACATTTATTAATATTTAACTCCTCATAAATAAAAATATATAAATAAATAAATAAAGACCGTCATTTCCTCTCCGCGCTGGGGGAATACTTTATTTATTATGAACAATAATTTTTTGTTGAGAATTATTATCATATAATAATAAATGAACATGATACATGTTACGTGATACATTGGCCGCCTTGTTTTTCTTCCCACTTGCTCATTCACAAGTCACGCGTTAGCTTAGCCGCTGCCTTTTTCTTGGATGGAATCATGGAAAGTTGCCTTTTTTTTCCTTAATTTAAAAAAAAAAAAGAAGTCGCATTTTTTTAATTTAGAAGTTACATATAAAAGAAGTTTCCCAAATGAATTTCTTTTTAAATGTTTTGTTTGATGATAAATAAGGACGGCTTTAAAGTCTTTAACGGTAGGCGTAACTGCCCATTGAGACATTAGGACCTTTGTTAAGTGGGAATTACATAGGTAAATAAGAGGAGTACTACGTTTTACAAATTAGTATTTTGATTCAGAATTATTAATAATATTAGTCTCTGAACTATGTGTATTTGTCATTTTGATCCTTAAACTTTGAATTTTGATAACTTTTTTTTCTTTATTTTTAAATGTTTTTAACCACATTGTTTTCTCATGTTAAAATTGATGATAAATTTTCAAAAAGTCACCCAGATCCTCACATTGCAGACGCAAAGTAAATCCTAAATAACAGTATTATGTTAAGTGTGGCATATAAATAATTTAAAAAATCACTAGGCTAAGGTAAAAATATATGTCAATATGTTACATCATATTAGGACAGTAGCTCAATACTTTGTTCAATATTTATTCAGCTATTGTTTTGTTTAAGACATAAACGCACTCAAACTAACGTCACTTTTTATTTTATCCTTTAAATTTTAAAAACTAACACCACTCTATGTTAGGACCTTTGAAAAGATAGTTAAAACTATAAAATTTAATTCCAACTAATTTTTCATTTAAATTTTATGAAAGAAAACATTGTAGCAAAAATTTCTTAAAACAAACGTCCAATAATGTTAGTAAAATTTCCCCTTTCATCTATTTTATGGATAGAATTGCTGATTTGGCACCTAATTAAGAAATCAAAACCTAATCTAATTTGGCTAATAGGTCCTTGCCAAAGCTTTGCATGATTGAAGCCAATTTGATTGTGAAGGGGAAAATCCATCTATCAAATCAAAATTGTCAATATAATAAGGTGTTTGATATATTCATTTTAACTAAAATTTTTGGCTCAAACACCTTACCATAGAGTATATAAAAGCTTTATACTGTAGTTTTTTACTTTACACTGTAATATGTGAGAATTTTATATTGTTCTTGGTTCAAACCATGTCAAACACCCTATAAATTTACAGCAACTTTTTGTTCAACACAATCACATTATTCCACATATTTTTTCTTCGAATATGATGACGATCATAGATCATCATCACTATTATTACCAATGGCCTCTTTTATTAAAATTGACGAGCCATTAATTTTTAACATTTAATAGAAATAATCATGAGTCTATTGCATAACATGGCAATGTAGCACCTTACTTTAATCAACTATAAACACGTCGGTCTATTCAGCTTAATGTAGCCCCATTTGCTACCTGTTAATTAACTATATGTTGTCACACTTGCTCATCTATATCTATATATATATATATATATATATATATATGGGGGGGCTACAGCCAACCCCATCAGTATGTTAGACTTATAACACGTCATAAACAAGAGAGAGAGAGAGAGAGAGAGAAAGCGATTGTAGTGAGAAATGACTGACCAAGAGTGATGAACAAAATAACGCATTGCTTGTACAGTCTCATTTGTATTGGTATGTCCGCTATATATACACGCGATTCAAACTATACATCTTAGCACCACGCTGACAACCAACTCTTTCTTCCTCAATGGTCAAAAACAATGCACCCAGGAGATCAGTAGTCAACTATCGTGGAACACCGGCCGTCTGCTCCGTCTTTCAAGACAAGCACCCAAAAATTATGCCCTGCGTGGCAATTTCCTTATAAAAGCACTACATGGAATGCCGGCCATCAGCTTTGTCTTTCATTGGTCGGTCTTCTTGAATTTCTTCCAAATCTTCATCGTCCCCCCTCCTACCTGCTTGTTCCTTCCAATAAGCCACCAACTTTTTCAGCCGGGCTACCTCTTTTGATGAAACGTTTTTGCTGGGGTCGTTTACAATTGACCTGACTCTTGAAGCATACCTGAATGAGCACAACAGGTGTTAAAGCAGATATCATTCACATTATAAACATTAATCACAAAGCAAATCCCCCATATGAGCATTTCAAACTCAAACATGCATCTAAACCTCTAAACTAAGTTCAGGGTTAAGAAAACATCGAGTTCGACTGGAAACTAGCACACAAGGATGGCGCAAAAAAAAGAAACTAAAAATATGCCCTTGACAAAAAAGGGATTATAACCATAATTATGGAAGACAAATGAACTAAGGAGAGAAACAAATAGCACAAAAACATACATGAGAGAATTGTATGTCTCGTCCAAGCTTGATTCAGCTGGAGACACGTTGACAAACATGAGTGTTTTAGCATTACCACCAAGTGAATCGCTCATTAGCATTGTCAATTTGTGGTTCCGATAAGGGATGTGTTGACTGCCTGAAGATAAAGCACTTATAACATCTCCCAATGCTGAAAGGGACTTGTTGATGCTTTGAGCTTCTTTAAGAGTACTTCCTGAGGAGCCTGACTTTTTCACTCTTTCCGAGCCAGCAAGATCCACAAAACTTAGCTAAAAACATTAAATTGTAAAGTAAAAATTCAATAATTCGCACGTACAATTCTGATTTAAGAAACCACCTCAATAAAAAACATGGTTTAAACTCTACATTGTATTACAAAGTGCAGAGAATACATGTACATAATGCAAGAATCCATTATTAAGGTGCACAATAGCGCCCACAACACATGATTATAAGTGGTGGTACAGTATTACCTTTCCTCTTGCAACAGACTGAGTCTGAAGGTTGGTACTTTCAATAACAACCGAAAGAATAAGGTGAGATCTTGAACTTTCTTCATTCATCTGAGTTCCTGATGTGTGCCGTTGTTCAGATCCTCTATGAATAATGCTTTTCAATTCGTCATAAGTTGATATTGATAAAGCCGTCACATTTTCAATTGATACCATTCCCTAAAATCATAAATCAACTAAATAATTAGTTGTCGAAGTAAACGTAAATTTAGCCAAACAATGGAAACAGATCTGAAATTTACAAGTATTATACTTCTTTTTATAACAAGAAGCATGTTTCTATATAATAGATCTAAAATCCTCCGTAATGATACAAGATCATAAGTTCTGTGAAAACAAAAGCACCTTCGAATCTTTTTTAATTTCCAATTTTGATCGTTTTGCATTCTTGGGTAATAGAAGATCCACGAGCGTATCTTGATATAACTCAACCATGTAGGCCTGCACAAAAATAGCAATGCTACCAAAAGTCAACACAATTAAAAAATAATTTAGTGGTGAAAACTGTTCATTATA
The DNA here is from genome assembly GCA_946598075.1 of Artocarpus hirsutus. NCBI lineage: Eukaryota > Viridiplantae > Streptophyta > Magnoliopsida > Rosales > Moraceae > Artocarpus > Artocarpus hirsutus. Next base: position 20,354 of record CAMOHE010050387.1, on the reverse strand, counting down.
CAATAACAAACCTTTAGTGAGAAGGAGAATTTATTGCCGTCCCGTTTCAGAATTTTAAAAAGTTCTGAAATAGCTCTTGGAGTGAGTCCAGGATTTGTCTCTGATCCATATATTGTGAATGTCTTTCCGGAACCAGTTTGACCATATGCAAATATGCACACATTGTACCCATCTACCGCAGATTGCACCAAATACTATAACAGTAACGAGAAAGGTACGTATTATAAATTCAGAACTACAAACAATTTAATCAGAATTTAAAAGAAAATTAAAATTAAGATTTCACGTGTCTATTAAGCCAAACTTGCCCTTGTATCTTCAAACACATCTTCCTGGGTGGCATTGCTGTCGAATATGCGATCATATGTATGTTGCTTGTGTTTATCCTCCTTCCATGGATGTTCAACAGTAAACTCGTCTAAAGTTGTAATTACGTCTCTTTCTTGTTCAACAATCTCTTTTTCACTAAGGGGTCTTAAACGACAAAACACTCTGATCTTTCCTTTCATATCTGAAATGCATCCAAGAGAAAAGTAAGAGATTTCAGCTGCTTCACTGACGAATTCAACAATACTCTATACAAAAGATGCACACACACACCCAAAAAAAAAAAAGACACCTTCTATAGTGTTAAAATAACGCTTCCTTAAAACTTGTTCTTCCTTGTAAAGCACTTCCAACTCAGCAAGCTGAGCCCCTTGCATCCTCAATATTGCGGCAGTTTGCTCATTCTTTCTATCAATGTCCTGAATTTGAAAAGACATGTATATACAATTATACATGTATAAAATTGCATTCAGAAACCAAAACAAATATTATAAAGACAAATAATCGAGCACATGTAACGTAATTACTTCTTTCATTTCTCTCAATTCATCCAGTTCTTTCAAATTATTTTGCAAAGTGACCAAATCAGAGTTCCTTGCCGCAAGAGTGGATTTGGTGACAGCTAGCTCTAGTGTAATCCCTTCAAGCTTCTTTTCAAGATCAAACATTTGGCGTTCTAAAGACTTGCTTTCATCCTCATATCTTCTCTCAAGCAACTTGATCTGTAATTTAACATTTGTGAAAAAGGCTATAAATTAGAGAAAGAAGTTCCTCTTATGTGGAAAATATTACCTCATCGGCTTTCTTCTTTTCAAGTCCAGCCACCCTTTGTTCCAATAAAAGCTTTTCTTCTCTCAGTCTCTTGATTGTTTCTTCCGCTCCATGCAACTCCTCCCTTTGAAGTTTTAACTCATCTTGAAGCTTGTACAATGCCTGCATAGATATCATTAAATAATGATTCTATATTAACTTAAGTTTTTTCCCCCTATATTAACTCATTTTTTTCAAATACAGCTAATGGCATGATATTCTCCAAAATTTACCTCGTTATTTGCACTGAGCATATCTTTTCTGGAATTGTTCTCTTGCACTACATTACTCAACTTCGCTAATCTTGCTTCCATGTTTCTTTTCTCTAACAATGCAGCCTGTTAAGTACAGTGATAAATATCAGAATCCTCCATTTATCCATCATTTCATACAAAAGACCTAATATGGAACAGCTAAACTATAAAAATGCTTTCACTAGCCTGGAGAGCCATGTCTTTCTCCTCATATAGCGATGCAAGTCTTTCGCGTTCAGATGTAACTTCCACCAAGATTTGCTTCTCCAATCTCAAGGACTCTTTCAAACCCTCCAGTTCTTCTCGCAGTTTTGCTGCCTTGTTTTGCTTTTCTAGCAATTCTCTTTGCAACTACATGAACAAGCTAATTTTTTTAAGTGAATTACCTTCACACAGATGGTAAATTAATTAACAGAAGGGGGGAAAAAAACTAGAGTTTGGTAAATACAGCAAGCAAATCTTAGCATTCAGTAACCAACTTAAACAATCAATACTTATGTTTCATTCAAAGCGTACTTGATCAGCATTCCTTTGAGATTCTTCAACAGCTTTTGACAAATCCCGAACACGTTTCTCATATGCTTCCGAAGTCGGTGGTTTAAAATTGTTAGAAAAGTCACCATTTATCGAGCCACTGGCAGCAGACCGAGCTTTAGAGTAGCGCCGTAACATGACATCGTTTATATGTGTTTGAAGAGCAACACATATTTCTTCCCCCTACATGGAGCAGAAAAATCAGAGCTCAAGTAAAACTGTAAAACTATACGAAGTAGCAAAGCTTGAGAACTTCTCAAAAAGAAACCCGTGCAAACTTGGAAAGATGTTTAAACCTGCTTGGTTTCAAATTGAAATATGTGAAGTACACCCGCAACTCTCATCTTAAAAAAAACGGCAGTGTTGCTACTTCCAAATTGCATTATGTCTCTTAACTCAGCTGAATGTAAATATTCTTTTGGAACTGGACGAAAGAAATGAACCTAGAGAAAGACAAAACAAAATATGCCCAATAATGTACCAATGGAAGTCTGTATGACATCATATTTTTTTCTTGGCATGTCATGGTAGTATAATTTTATGCAGTTGTAATACTTACACCCCTCTTGTTGATGCCCAAAATGATCCGACCTGGCAAAAGTCCAATAGGGTCATCAATCTTTCGGACGCTGAAGAAAACTGAGTTTCCATAAGGAAGCGTTTTCAGGATTCGCAAAAATTGTTGTCTTGCATCGTCTTTTGTCAAATGTTCCTACAAGAGGCCAGAGCCGGTCAATGATCCATTCAGAGAGTTTCAAAATTTTTTTTTTTTTAACAAGAAAACTTCCTTATATCATAAAATTTCAAACAAATAAACCCTTCCAAATTTTGTCTTACCATTGAATGGTAACGAGACAAAATATCCAACTCCCATTCTCGTTTTGCTCGTGTTATTGCAATTTGTCTGGGTAGGAATCGTTCTAAAAGCGAATTCCAGTCACTAGAAAATTCAATTTTAACAAGTAAAAATCATTGGAACTCAGAAAAATGCAAAGTACAACAAGTGGATATTAACTTTCTATGGTTATATATGATACAATAGTAAGACCAAGTACAATTTATTTCCACAAAAAAAAATAATGTTAAGTACCTAAACTAAGCAATAAATAGGAGCTAAGCAAAGAAGCAAGGGAGAATTAAATAAATACTGACGTGCATGATTCTGGAGCAGCAATCAGTCCAATTTCAACCAAGATTTGCAGTGCAGACAACTGTGCAGCATCATCCCTTCCAACAGGATAATTGCCCAATATATAATCATGTTGCAACTGTAAAAATATAACCAGGTATAACAAAAATTACAGGTCAGAGGGTAGATAAAGATACAAGAAACACTTGATTAACTGATTAAAGCATCATAAGTAATAAGTCATAAGGGGAGAACACCAAAAATAAAAATAAAAATAAAAAAGTTAAAACAAAAATGTTGATAAAATACCACCAAACTTTACAAAAGCATTGTTATATGTACAAAAGCTAAAAAAAAGAATGAAGGGTTTAAGTAACTAATATTCTTCAGCCAGAACTACATACTTGCACATAGGACAACTGTACAAACATTGGATCTGCTACAGCTTCATCTGATTCCCGAAACAACTTTTTCTTAAATGTCAGTTTGCAGTGCAGGATTTCTCCTTTGCTTCGTTCCTTTGCTACCTTGAATTCCGCCAATAGGTCCCCAATAAATTTGTTGTCGTCTAACCCAATGTACTCCTCTGCACAAGAACAAATTGCATATAAGTCAAACTCCAACGATTCGATGATTCCTCTAATATGAGCAAATTGGCGGATAGAGAAATACCATTTCCAGAATCAGGTGATTTTGAGCCAGTTACAACCTTGCGGCATTCAAATAGACTAAAGCTGGAGAATGCTGACAACTTGATTATCCCTGCAAGTTCCTAAAATACATACAAATTTGGTCAGCTATAAATAGTCTCTACCAAACCCCCCCACCCACAACACACACACTTTCCAAAGCTCGAACCCAGACTCACCCAATTAAATATAACTACTTCCTCAAAGCTAAAGGCTCAATCACTCACTCAAAAACACACACGCACGCACACACACACACGCACGCAAGCACGCGCACGCGCACACAGCACACATCAGCAACAACATTGTTAACAAAAGTACTATAGTTGTGAAATAGTCATGAAGACAAGCAGTTCAGCCACTACGGAAGGATCCAAGATAAGACTTTCATCACCAAGCAGAGGACTTGGAGGAGTCCTTAGAGAGCAAAGAGCAAGGCTTTACATATAAGGAGGTGTGTGGTCATGCTTCTTAGTTGGCATGCTTAAAAAGGTCCTTCAAAATTAGTAAAATTCAAAGAAAATGGCAAGGAGAATATTTTTCTTTCTTTTTATTTTGGGTCTTTTTTTGGGATTTAAATCTTTATCTTCCTAGAGTAAATGTCATTACTCTCAAGGGCGGGCCCAAGGGATTCACTCTTAATATTGAAATCTAAAGTTCATACCCCTCAGTAGCACGATTATCCTAGCATCTCATCAATCATCTATGATTATTTTCTCTTTACTTTTCTAATGCAACATGCTAACATATACAAATGCAAGCAAAAGTCAGTAGGGGATGAAATACCTCAACAGCATCAGCCACCGTTGTCGCCATGTCATAAGTAATTTCTTCAAAAGTTTCGTCCAAGAAAAACACTATAGTTGTGAGCTTTCGACCAGTTAAAAGAGCTTCAATCTCCTCACGTCCTGGTGTAGTTTGCCTAGGCCCAGCCTTAACAGAACGCTTTAAAGCATTTAAAGTGTTTAAAGCAAGGACTCGAACCTCAGAGTCGGTGTTTACACCATGTGCTACATTATGAACATACTCAGACAAATAGGCACCGATGTCCTTGCTAGGAGGCATGGAGGAGGCACACAAATACATCAACTCCCATGCTTTAACCAGGCATTGCCTAGAAAAAATTAATTAGGAAAGGATAATTACCACCATCTGAACGATGTGTTCCTTCTAATAGCATTTACAGCAAAACTTACAAAGCACAAAAACAAAAAATGTACCTCTATAGTTACACATGGGCTAGGCTTACCTGTCAGGATTATTCCTAGTTTGCTTTGAAATCTGAACAAATAGTTCATCTCGAAGTTCTAATCGCTTTAACGTTTGCTTATAGAGTTTTCCCACAAGTTCTATTCGTTCATCTAGGCTCATTGGAGAAAGTCCGTCGGACTGATGATCAACCCCCATGTACTTCAAAATCATTTGGAACAACTTCGTGGCCTTGCTGACCAGGTCCGCGTTAATTTTAAGTAACGATGTTGGTATAGACTCCTATAATGAAATTTAGATGTCGAAGAATTCTTCATACAATAACAGAAATATGCAAAATCTTATTGCCCACAACATGTAAAATGAAAAGAAAATTACCTTCTGGAAACACAACATATCCTCAAAGGTGAACTTGTCACGAACTTGCAGCCCGGCAGTTTTTCTGGAGAAAAATCCACGCTTGCCCGAAGATTGAATCTGCTTGTGCATTGACCTTAGAAATGCTTCAACCTGAAACCTATCCATCAAAGGGACGGCACCAGCAAGCTCCGCTGGAACGGCCATCGATAGGGACGTCGGCGTACTGCAGCCGACAGCAAGAACCAAAAACCGCAAAATGCGACAGCATTGTATTACAACAAAATTGAAAGAATGACAATAAAACATTTTTGGTAATCTAGATGGACTTACGGCGGGGCCAAGCTGGAGGAATCACTCTCAATGTAGGAATCCTCAAAGTCATCTCCTTCTCCTCCATTTGAAGTAATGGAATCGTTATTCCCATTACCATTCCCATACCCGTTTGTTGAGTAAAATGAAGAAGACCCATTTGCAGTATTGCTTCCAGCCATGGATGGAAAAGCTTCTACTTCCAACGAACAAATTCACAAACCCTTTATTTTCACTTCATTATTATCCAAAATACAACTCTACGAATCCAGATTTATCCAAAAATCAAACAATATGACTACGAAAAGAAGAAAAATCCAGAAATGCGCGTCAGATCGAGCTATAGCTAGAAATCAAAAGCCATTTTTGAAATTGAAAACAAAAAATCAAAAAAAATGCAAAAGAAGAGGGGGAGAGAGAGAGAGTACCTTTAGAGAGAGAAAGAGAAAGAGATCTGAAGAGGATCAATTCATGACAACAACAACAAGAAGAAGAACAAGAACAGGTAGAGAGCTAGAGAGACTGCAAGAGTCACGAGACTTCAATGCTCCCCTTTTTTTATTTTTGTGGTTTTTCTTTTTTTTGTTTTAATTTCTCTTTCCCAACTTGTTTTTTATCTTTTTTCTTTTGGAGCTTCTCAACATCCCAATTTAAATTCTACTTAATTGCTTCTTCTTTATTTTATTTAAATTTAAATAAAAAAAGGAAAAATGAAAAAAAAAAAAGAAAAAAATTTAACAGCTAGCAGCGTCCGTCCGGCCTTGAGCGGCTCTTTCTTCACTTCAAATAGTACCGCTATTTCTTTTGGTCTTAAAATAATTTAAAAAAATACATAACTTAACAAATATATATATATATATAAAATTTTGAACAAACAAATAATTAACGTCCACTAATCAAGTATAGTATTAGTATTCATTAATAAAAAGTGCGTGCTTATTAATTATCCACAAGAAAGGTATGCATCCATTGATTTTCTCTCTCCGTCCCTTTCTTTAGAAAATATAAAGACAATTTATTATCAAGTAGACATGTTTTAGTTTCTTTTTCTTTTCTTTTTTTCTCCTATTTACTTGTAGTATAAGTATTAAAATGATATCATTTGTTGAGTTTTAAAAAATGATGTAATTTGTTGAATTAGTCACATTGTTTTTTTTAATACTACAATTAGTCGTATTGTTTTTTTTTTCCTCTCTTACGAGTAATATAATATAAATTGTTGGGTTAGTCTCATATTAAGACGGTTAGCCAGCTGTAGTAATAAAAAATGGGAAATTGTAATTCACAGGCTAAATTTTAAACAGCAAGAAAATTAATGGCCTTTTTTCAAAAAATACCGCAAAATTTAGGCTTAAAGTGATTTCTTCCGCAAGAAAAAAATATTTGTAGTAAATATAACGATTACGTCACCGTATTATATTTAAAAAACCAAATATGCCCTTCAAATACTGGCTAATGTCTGTAACATAACTTCAAAATATCAAACAAACCTTCTTTCAGGGGTGGTTTAGTCCAAATCTTGGGGTTCATTGTTCGAACATGTGATTTCTCCAGCCGTGGCATATATGGATCCACGCCAATATTGCGTGGCAGGCCCCGCAAATATCCCCAAATTAATAGCACAGTTATGAAAATAAGTAAATTAATAACCCATCTTTAACTTTGAATGCTATATATTTACTTTTCAGTCCAAAGGTTTGTCCAGATCAAAAAATTAAAAAAAAAAAAAAGGAAAACTAAACTCACTTTCTTTCTCTTCGGTTCGTTTCATTTAAAAAAACAAAAAAAAACAAAAACATCACTTTCTCTCTCTTCATTTGTCCCTGTTCTACCCGATGTCTTGGGGGGGGGGGGGGGGGGGGGGGGGGGGGGGGGGGGGGGGGGGGGGGGGGGGGGGGGG